>CATIWQ010064975.1:0-21691 GCA_949673415.1 Euphorbia schlechtendalii | reverse complement strand
TCGATGTTTTAATTAGGCCACACGGGCCTCGCTAAAATCAAATCGAACATATGTGATATCCCCTGTGCTAACCTTTGTGGATGTAGGTTAGATGTATGTTTAGGATTTTAATTTTCCTTCGGGTATCGCATTTTCATTTTTACGAAAAATGTAATTAATAGGTTAGCGGGCGGTTGCATCCCTCGATTTTTGAAGCCTTGTAATTTTATTTTCCGCATTTACTTTTTGTATTAACTTATAGTTTTGTGGATGGTTTATTTTTCTGCTTTATGGATGGTTTATATTTCGCAATATGTGAATCATGCATTTAACTCCAAAAATTACCTAAATGCGAATATGGATAATTAAAATAAAATGGTTTTCTATAGATGTAATTTAATGTGATCCAATAAGAAATAAGCAACTTATCCCGGACCCAAATCTCTGTGTCTTGGTGGGCCGTCCCCCGGACGTTAAGCCTCACATGACTCTAATTCCTGGAAAGAACTAATCCAGGTGGCGACTCCACACTGAGAGACGGTGGATTTGGGTTTGAACTAATCTTAAATGTTTTTGCCCTTTTCCTCTCTTTCAAACCCTTTTTCCCGGGTCCCCGATCCGATGCTTTTCTTTTACCTTTTTCAAAACACCCCGGTGGACCACGCCTATGAACCCCGCACACTCTCAGCCCACCGCTCCGTGTCGCCCGCTCTTAAATACCATGACAGGAAGGTCAAAGAAATCCGCCTCCAAGAAGGTGACATGGTCCTCAAGGATGCAACCGCCTCACAGGTGCGAGAAGGAAAAGGTAAGCTGGGGGTGAATTGGTAAGGCCCCTATAAAGTTTCACAAGTTATCGGACCAGCAACCTACAAGTTACAGACCATGGAAGGAAAGGAGTTCCCAAGAACGTGGAACATAGCAAAGCTTAGGCCATATTACATGTCTTACAAATCATAGAGGGATCTAGGCTACCGTACTCTTTTCCTTTTAAGGACTTTTTCCCAATGGGTTTTTCCCTAAAGGTTTTTAACGAGATGGCACACCCTTAGAAGAGATAGATGACTGGATGCGCAGAATTCTCAGATGTACTTTTTAATTTATTCAATGAAAAGTAATTAATTTCAAAACTTGCACATTTAAGTACTGATCATACTTTGAGATTGCACAAACAATAAAATGAAAGTGCTTAAAACATTCAGGCGGCTCAAATGCATAAGACATAAAAATCATAAAATGGCAAACATAAGGCCATTGAGGCGGCCCAAACGCATAAGACCTAAAAAATCATAAAATGGCAAACATAAGGCCCTTGAGGTGGCTCAAAAGCATAAGACCTAAAAAATCATAAAATGGCAAACATAAGGTCGTTGAGGCGGCTCAAACTCATAAGACCTAAAAAATCATAAAATGGCAAACATAAGGCCATTAAGGTGGCTCAAACGCATAAGACCTAAAAAATCATAAAATGGCAAACATAAGGCCATTGAGGCGGCTAATAAACATAAGACCTAAACGGCATTAGGTGGCTCAAATGCATAAGACCTAAAAATACCATTTCTAATGCCATCTCAACAGCTCAAAATCATACGACATAAATAATAGAAAGCACAAGGTTGACAAGGTGGCTTAATCATACACAAATAATAAGAAGCCATTCAGGCGGTAACAAATTATATAGAAGCATTCAAAAATACTTGAGGCAAGAAAGACATAAATATCATTAAAAGGCTAAGCAAGCCCCTCCTCTTCATCCGGCTCATTGGGGTACCTCACTCCCACCATGACATCATTAGTAAGGTCAGGATGATGAGCTCGACAAGCATAAAAAATCAATCAGCCGTACTCACGACCATCAAGCGCCATATTAAACATAGCTTGGCTATAGTCGGAGATAACTTTAGGAACTTCTGCCTCATATTTTGAGATGATATTTTGAAAATTATCCATAGCCGAAGCTAACTCTTTAGCCTTCTTTTGGGCCTCTTCTACCCTCTTGTTGGCCTCCTCAAGCTGCCGAGCCATCTCTCTCTTGGCCACCTCAAGCTCCACAACCTTCTTGTTGACATTCTCCAACTCGTGAGAAGTAAGCTCATGAGTCCTTTCCAACCTCACCACATCTCGGCTCTTTCGAGTCATCCAGCCGCCTAAGATGCCATTGAAGAAAGCCAACATGATATCAATAAAAAACAAAGATAGTAAGAAGTAAATCACAAATGAATGTGGAAAATACCTCGGTGAACATCATGAATAAAGTTTTAGACAATTGGAGTAATGACTCGGCCACCAAATCATCCTTCTCAGCAGGGAGAGGCAAAATTATCCTTGGGACATTCTGGATCAAGGCGGTGTAGATGGAAGGATTACCCTCCCTCGTAAATGATAGCAGGTCCGCCCGGATTGACTCTGAACTCACATGCCTAGAAGAATCCACGGGGGTACCCAAGTGGGCATCCTAAAATGGGAACAGATTTAGTACCATGGAAACAAATAAAAATCTAACATTATTTCCTTACTTGCTGGATGGAAGCCTCTCTTGTCGCAGAAGGTGGAGGTGGCTCCGCAAAGGATTCAGGAACCTCCTCAGCAGCTTGAGCCTTACCCTTCCTATTACGGTTGCTGGGATCTTCATCTCGTATTCTAGGAACTACATTAACAAGCCCAGGCTCAACTAGTTCAGTGGGGCGTTTGTTACCCTTTAACACCTTGGTAGCTTATTGTAAAAGATCACCAACTAAAGGAAAATTAAACACTAAAAAGAAAGAAATACAAGTGAATACCTGGAAAAGCATGGAGCCCAAAGTGATAAATGGGATCCGGTTGGCCCGACACAATAATTCTAATATTCTTGGCCATGGCCTAACTAATGTTCTGGCACGGCCACATCCCTTGCATAAGGGCCTTAAAAGCCTCTACCCTAACATCCGAGCCGGCAAAGTTGCAAGCCAAGTCAGGGGAAAGATTCCACTCGATGGGGAATTGGTGGCAATGATCCTCTTGTTTAGTAAAAATAAAATAGCTCTTGAAGTTCTTCACTGAATCCACCTAGTTCGTGAATCTGTAGAAGCCACCTGGATGAGCAAAGTGATACAGGTCCTTACAGGAAGTTTTCCTTAGCAATGCAGTCTGCCTGAAAAACTTGGCGTCAAAACGCAACTCTAAGCTCGTGCAAATAAGATAATGTCCTACCAAATCTATCCAAGCATTGGGATGAATTTGTGCTGAACTTAGGCAAAACGCTCTTAAAACCTCACTAACACCCTCGAGAAGCGGGTAAACAAACTCGGACCAAATTTGGTCCATGTAAATAGAAAAAACCCCATCGGCGGATGAGTGATCCACTGTTCCTTGCAGGGCAGCACTATCTCACATTCCTTGAGCCAAGGGAAAACTTCCATTTCAAACTCCAGATCAAGGGGGTCCTGAACCGACTCGATCAGCTCAATGCGGGGTATCCTATTCACTATCTCTCTAGCTGTTCCTTTCCCCCTAACCAAGGCCTCAGAGAGGGTAGCCACATGCCACCTCATAGGGCGAGCCGCACCTCTCTTTATCCTACGAGTACGAGACAAAACCCCAATGGTTTGGCGAGGCGGCGCTGGTGGAAATAAACCCATCTCTTTGTCTAGTTTAGCCTAGGCCGCAGCATAAGAAGATTGGGAGGACGAGGCAGACTCACTATGGGATGCTCGATTCTCTCCCGACTCAAACATGGCTTCAATTTGGGGGGTGCCCTAGAGGTTGAGACATAGTCAGTATAATCTATGTTCAAAGGTTTGAAGTACTTGGAGTTCATCTCAACTGAATCCCTACTAAATTAGCTACTAGTGGAGGAGGCGTAATCAATCATTTTCACCTATTAAAACCCTAGAAAGTTAGAACAAATCCTAAAGAATCCTAAGTTAGTTCGACGTAGCATAAATAGTATTTGAACCACCTACGATGATATTTCAGATATAAATAGCAAAGGGAATAAACAAACAACATTCATATCAATTGAATGGGCATCTAAGATTTATCAAGTGTTTTATACATGAATAAGAAATTCTGGAAAAATAAAACAAGCCATGAGAGAGCAATTCTGGGAAATCAAGATGCAAAGTGATAAATTCCTATCCTAATCGATTGTTCAAAGCAGGATTAAAACAATAACAAGGAATCAAACTAGAGTGAAATTAACATTTAAAGCATCTCACAAATCAAGATAACAGCAGATGAAGAAAGGGAAGAATTAGTACTTAGCGTTCTATGAAGGAAAAGCAACGATGACAAAAGCGAAATAGAGGAAATGGAAACTTACTTGTATAAAAAGTTTGCTTGATCGAAGAAGCTTGAGGAATGGAAAGAGGGTTAACGGAGTCTAAGCACAAAGCAGCCAGAAATGGAGAAAGAAAGAAGTTCTGCAGAAATTGTGAAAATGAGAAATAGGGACCTTTATATAGATGAAAAGACATGCGAAGAGGCACTCTTCCCATGCTTGACATGTGGCTTGTTCTCCACCTCATGTTTGAAATTTGAAAAGATGTGAACTTTTCATCTTGGCGATCAAGACACGTGTCCTCATTGATAAATCCGCCTAGACAAGGCGGATCCCCAAAACACAAGCTCCTAAAAAAGCTCTCACACTGATGGGGGGACTTCTGTTAACATAGTCAAATAATGACAGACATGTGCACGCTACGTAAAACTCCCAGGTGGACTACATCCTCTTGAAGTAGGGAAAGATATTACAATAAAGCTAGGAATGTTCTTACCAATCCAGGCGGATCCCATCCATCCCGAGAGTAAAGCCTTGGTAATCATCCAGGCGGACTGTATCCGCCCCAAATTTGGAAGAAACCAAGTCTTTCCTGATCTCAGAGAAATGTCCAGGTGACTACCAAGCTGAGTCTGCTTGTCCGCCTGGACCGACCCTGCAAAGAGTTCAATTAAAACTCTAAGTCTCCAAAGAGACCTCCATAATTGGAACTCTCACTTTAGATAAACTTTATCCTATCAACATGTTAAAGATCTATTCAAACTAGAACTCTAGATGATTCACACTTTGGATCAGACTTGGGGATGTTCAATGAGTATAAAACCTTTGGGTCACCACGCAAAGGTACAAATTCTAAAAACACAAAATACTCCCTACCTCCTCTCTTAAATTCGATCTAACTTAAGCATCGGAGAGGCTACGCCAGTCACATAGCTAGTCCCCCATAGCGATGTTCATTGTTTTGCAGAAACCTTCAGACCATGACTAAGAGGAGCATTGGAGTCAACTTCAGTCAGTAAGTTAGCGAGTGGAACCACGTTCTGTGCTAATTTAACATTTGCTCATTTACATTTAATTTGAACTTGATTATTCCCAGATTTTGATGACATATTTTCTACCTATCAAACATGCCCATACTTAAACATTGCTTGCCCTCAAGCAATTCATGCAAAGAGTAAGTAATTAGAAAAATTGAGTCATTCAATCAGGCTAACTAAGCATAAACTAGAAATCAAGAATAAATAAAAGAAAATAGAATGTCAGGAAAAAGAAGAGGAGACTTTCAATTCCGAGACTCATTGCTAACTATGAAAAGCATTCAACTTGCAAAAATTTAAAATTCTTAACTCAATCAAATAGTATCAAACCAGAAGACTTTGTAAGATAGTATTTAAGGGCGCATTTCAACGAGGATTTCACTCATTCAACAAGGTCAAGTTACACTAAGCCATAGGCTTGTATGGTCCAATTTCCACAACGGATAGGTGAAAAGGGCCCATGCTATCAAGAGGTCTTTAAGGGTAGGTTATGGTTAGTGGTAGGATATAGAAGAGAAATTTTTGGTTAAATGAACTTAATAATTTTCCTCGATTTTGTAGATTTCAGCCAAAATTGAAGGAATAATGTTTGAAAATTTCAACTCTTTGGGGAAATCTCAACTTCTTGCTTTTGACAACTTGAAGCACACAACCTTGTATTAGATTTCTTTGTATTTTTATTCTAATTTACTTTCTGGTTGACTATGTTTGACTTTCTATTCTTTGAATTATGAGGTATTCCTAGTTTTGATGAAGGCTCGTTTCTGTTTAGATTTCTTTTACTTTTATTCATTTTATTCTCAATTGTTACAGTTCATGGGTGGTTTTTGGGATTCAAAGTGAAGGGAAAAGGGTTATTGATGTGTGAAAGCAAGGAAGGGTTTCAAGCTCAAAGGGAGAATTCTAAGGGTGATGAAAAGGTAAGCTGATTTAAGCTAATAGGGTAAACCTAGTTACCTCTGTCATCTAGCATCAGGTTTTAGATGCGGTCTCAACTAAACTAATATAAAATAGAATTTTATATATTTATCATAACAAGTTCTTGCTTAGGCAACAAGACCTTGTCATCTTAGCAACAAATTTTTCATTTAGGCTAAATTCCTCACTTTTTGGGTAAGCTACTGGTCTTTGCTATAAGTTTGATAGAAAAATTAAAAATTTAAACCCTTAATCATGCTAAAACAAGTTAAAAGAATGTACAAAATCAAAGTTCTCAAATTCTTTCTTTAACATGCTGTTTTTCTAAAATTCACTCAAAATCGGCCAATTTTAACTTACTTTTAGATTGAACTAACAACAATGCAATTATTTCATCCTATTATGAACCAAATTAAAAAAACAACTTCAAGATATACAAGGTTGTCATTAGGAAGCATAATCAATAAAACAGTGGACCATCAAAAGCAAGGTCTTCACACAAGCAGATTTCACATAACAGATTTACAAAGCCAATAGGATCAATATTCACAAAATCAACAAGTTCAAGTTCTCAACCTACCATCCCCATACTTAAAACTTGCTTCATCCCCAAAGCAATGCAAATAATTCATAATCATGCATATGAATTTAATGGAAAATAAGTATTGAAGGAGAAAAGAAGGAAGACTCATTGATACCATTCACTGGGAGAGAGGTGCGGGAGGGCTTCATCATTCTTGTGGCTGGGAGGAGACCTCTTTGTCTCTTTCCTCAATGTCCTCCATTTTCTCATCCCGTTCTTCCTCTCCTGGCTTCTCTTCTCCTAGAGAGCTTTCTTTCTTCTCACTAGATTTTATCTCTTGCATAATAGCCCTCTTTACCCTCTTGGTAGTAGGCATAAGCTCTCCTTCTTTAACCTCATACACTATGCCAACATGGCTACAGATCTCTTGGAGCTTTTCCTTCATCAACTCATTCTCCTCCATCACTTTCAGTAGCTCAACCTTCATTAGGAAAACCCGGTACAAAGTTGGGCTATTGTCAAGTTCGAGATCTCCTCAAACTGGGTTAACCTTTCTTTATCTGAAAGGGTTAAATCTTCCACCATGAAATCAACACAGACTTTCCTCTTCCTAGAAACTTTCTTGTAGGAGGCTTCCGCAACCATGGAGGCCTTGTTCCGAGTGCTCTACCTCAAAGACCTCTTCATAATTTCCTCTTCTTTCGTGATCTTTACACAAATATCATCAACCTTCCTACATACCTTGATTTGTTTGATAGTGGGGTAGGACAAGGGGGAAACATTACAGTCCAATGTGAAGCCTTCCTCCTTTGAAGTCCGAAAAGATTCCTTGCAATTCTAGTGACAAGGGAACCGTAGAGGATGGCCCTTGATTTTTGGAGGTTGATAGGTACTTGGCCAAAAGTGCACCAACATTCATCTTGTACCCTTTCTCCATAGACCATAGGGTAAAAACATCAGTAGAAGGCATTGTAGACTGATTCTTCCTCCTGAAAAGGATCGTAGAAAAGACTTTTGGATAACACTATGGCTTGGTTTTGTTAGATTTTTAGAAGATTCATTGATAATAGTTTTGGAGATCTCCTTGAGGTATTTGTCTCGCTTAAACTCAAAGGGGTGGGCACTCAAGGTCTCTTCCATTACTCCTAGTGAAGCCTTCTCTTTAGAAACAACTTGTAGGCAACGTTGAAGTCATTCATGGTTAGTGATTTCTTCCTTCCCATCATGCGAAAGAAGACCTTTGGATCGTCATTAGTTTTGACTGAGTTTTCAAGGATAAAGGTGTTGAGGAACTCCAGGGTGAGTTCCTTATATGCGGGGTCTTCTAGTTTAGTAAAGGTCATCATCCCCGCGGCTTCCAATAGTCTTCTAACCTCATGAACGAGGTCTAAGCTGATTAGGGCAGACTAATCGAAACTCCTAGAGCTTTATAATGGGATTTATGAGAGAGCTTTGAATTTTGCAGTGTCAGCCTCATCAGCGAAGATGGAGCACCTTCTCACATTCCTTTCTTGTGGGGTTAGGTTCTCAAGGCTTCCAACTGTAGTGGAGGGCTGCAAAATATAGGGGGTGGGCTTTGAGGTGGAGGTTTTTAGTTTCTTAGACATGGTGGCAAAAGAATTTTGTTAGCACAAGGAAAAATGAAAATGGCAGAGGAGTAATAGAGAAGAAAAAAGAATTTTGCGTAAAGAAAGAAGAGGGATGAAGTGGGGATTTAAAAAGGGATAGACAAACAGTTTTGAAATTTAAATTTAAATTAAAGTGGCAGTTGAGGGGAAGATAATAGGTGGGAATTTGAAACAAGGGAGAAATGGACACAACTCCATTATAAATAAAAAAAAATTAAACATGGTCGTTTCTTTTTTGGATCATTATCCCCAAAATTAATTAAAATAATCCACTTGAGAAAAATAATGTACACGCCAAATCGAATTTTTAAGTATGTATTGTTTGACCAAAAATTAATAATCACTTAATTAATTAATTTAGCATTTTTAATTACTAAAACCAAAAAGTTGAAATACTGTAGAAGATAAGTAAAAAAATGCAAAAGAAAATATACTTTTTAATTAATCAAGATAATGCATGAAAAAAGAAGTGGCCGGGGATGCACAAAACACTTACACATGCCACCCCTAGATACTAGGCTATCATTGTGCACGTTGACCAATAAAGCAGGAAAGAGAGTAAATCTAATAAAAAACATATTTTCAAAAATTTTACTTAGTATTTTAACTCAAAAAGGATACATGATGATGCTAACTACCAACGAGGTATACTTGAATATTTACAAGGTCTTCAACTTAGACCAGGAAGGGTTTCTTGCTATTTACTCAAAATTGTTTACTTCATTTGGTGCATGAAGAGGGCACTAGCAGTCAAGGTCTTGTCAAGAATGTTTGAGGAAGAAGACCTCCTCTGTAACCTCCATGGTCTCCATGGATAGATATGGCTTCAACCTTTGTTCATTTACCTTGAAGCCCTCCCCTTTTGAGTTAGAGACCTCCACTGCTCAATGGGAGAAGACCTTGTTCATAGTGTATGGACCTGTCCATCTAGATTTCAACTTTCTTGGAAAGAGTTTCAAATGAGAAGTTCTATAGAAAGACCTTCTGTCCAATAAAAAACTCTTTTGCTAATATTCTCTTATCATGCCAAGCCTTGGTTTTCTCTTTATAATTCATTGCATTTTCAAAGCTAAACAACCTAAACTCTTCTAGATCATTTAATTGAAACTTTCTTGCTTCCCCCACTTTTTCCCTATCTAAATTCAGAAAAGTTAATGCCCACAAGGCCTTGAACTCCAATTCTACAGGAAGTTAACATGCCTTGCCATATAAAAACCTAAAAGGTGACATGCCTATAGGTGTTTTATATGCTGTTCTATAGGCCCACAATGCATCATCTAACTTATTAGCCTAGTCTTTCCTAGAACTATTCACAATTTTCTCTAGAATCCTCTTTATCTCCCTATTGGAGATCTCAGCCTGTCCACTAGTTTGAGGGTGGTATGGGGTAGCAACTCTATGTGTGACCCCAAACTTAGTCAGTAGCTATAAAAATGGTGCATTATAGAAATGTGTACCTTGACCACTTATAAAAGCACAAGGGTAACCAAACCTCATGAGGATCTTCTTCAGAAACTTAACCACCACCTTAACATCATTTGTTGGGCATGCAATTACTTCAACCCATTTGCTCACATAGTCCATGTCCAAGAGAACGTACCTGTTTCCTTAAAAACTAGGAATATGTCCCATGAAGTTTATGTCCCACACATCAAATATTTCATAAACAACAATATTATGTAAAGGCATAGAGTTCTTGGTAGAAATATTCCCTACTCTTTAACATTCATTCAATGTGATACAAATTGGTGAGCATCTTTGAAAATGGTAGGCCAATAGAAACCACACTCTAGGACCTTGGAAGTAGTCCTTGTGGCTCCAAAGTGGCTTCCTCCCTCAGCTGAATGGCACATTTGCAAGATTTTGTTGGTTTCCTCTTGTGTCACACATCTTCTTATAATCTGATTTGCACACAACTTGAACAAGGGTTCCTCCCAAAAATAGTATTTGATATTAGCAAAGAATTTCTTCTTTTGATCATATGTCAAATACTTTGGGGTTATATTACTTGCAAGATAATTAGCAATGTCAACATACTAAGGGGCAAAATTTATAGAATAAAGCCTTTCATTAATTCTAAGGATCAAGGTCTTCTCTTGGAATTGTAAAAAGATGGCTAGTAGTAATGTTTTCACACCCTTTTTTTATCTTTGATCTCAAGGTCAAGCTCTTGTTAAAGGAGTAGCCAATGAATTAGCCTAGGCTTTGCATCCTTCTTTGTAAACAAGTACTTCGATACAGCATGATCGGTGAAGACTATGACCTTGTAGAGCACTAGGTAAGATCTGAACTTGTCAAAGGCATAGACTATTACCAACAACTCCTTCTCAGTGGTCATGTAGTTTTGTGGTGCCTCATTCATTGACTTATTGACATTGAAGAGGAGCCTAGGGACTTTGAGAAATGACGCATGTCAGAGGATTCCTTTTACCTTGTACTTTGGTGAGGAATCTCTAACATTTTGTACTAACACCTTTTATCTATGAGGACCACTAGAGTATCTTCTTTAATCTCAACATTTTTTCTCTTGAAAAGCATAAAAGGAATATTTTGTTTCTCACAGAAACCATTTGTAGCAAAAGTGTCACATATTTCTCTAAGTGTCAAAGATACACAACTTTTATAACAAAAAGCTAACTCAACACAAGTGAGTAAATATCTTATAAACTATGTAATACTTAGCTCAACTAGCTTTTCTTACTCTAAACCATAACTTAATTAATTACTTAGTAAACTACGTTATTTTCCCTTAAACAAACTCAAGTGAACTTCAATAATTACTCAATTAATTTCATTATCCTAGTCAGTTTGTTATTTCTAAAACATTCTAAGTACTGTGAAGCACTATTAACTTGGGTTCGACAATCTCCTCCATTTTGGACAGATAACAAAGTAGTAGTAGAAGAGATTAATTGAATAAATAGTTTAAAGATATCAAAATACCTGGTAAGTGCTGCAAGACTCCCCTATTTTGGGTGAGTTCCTTAATCAGTTTGGACTCCTCCATACTTAGTGAATCTTTTTCAAATAGCTCAGCTTCCCCATACTTAGGATTTTTCTTCAATTTGGGACTTTTTCTTACTTCATCTTTTTCTTTGAGTTGATCTCAGCATAAGTTCCTTCAACATATTATAAACAGAAGCATACATGCATTTAACAGCAAATACTAAGCTAAAAAGCTCTTAACTTTGACTAGATGGAGAGACTTGTAATTTTTATTAATTATCAAAAAGGATACTTGGTCAGTTCACAAAAAGTGTTATGAAATGAGATTACATTATAAGCCCTGTTACAAGTTCTATTTTTCTAGTCTACAACTATCTACGATGTTGAGAGCTTGGTCCACCTTTTGGGTTACTTGATGAAGAATGATGGTGCTGATGTTGTTGATGATGTGATTGATGTTACTAAGCTTGCTGAGATTGAGAATCCTGATGTTGATGAGAAGGTCGACTACATAAGGAATGTCTATGTTACACTGCCATCCTTATCACATATTCCACTACCTTCTCCCCCTTTGTTAACTAGCCCTTCAAAATTTGTCCCAGGCACAAGTTAAAGGAGTCGAGGGTAGCTTGGATGTCCTATTGCTTTCCTATGATGGTTGGCAAGATTTCTGATTCAAGATGCTCCTTCCCTTTCTGAGTTAGGTAGTCTTGATCATTTAGCTCAACAAGTAGATGATGGTACCTCACGAGATGGGATATTTGATTAAATCCTTGGTAGGCAAACTGTTAAAAGCATTGCAATAAACTATGAAAGTTTGAAGTAGAAATAGCGATATTTAGTTGAGCCTCTATATTAATAATCCTTAGACAGAATGAGTGCATTGATCTTGCCATGAACTCAATATCCCTTGAGTCATACATCCCCACTGTAGCCATTTGAGTGATAGAGTGCTGCATGTCATTACCTTTATCCTTCATCGGGTTTAGCTTTTTGTGCACAAAGAGACCAATTTCTAGGTCAAGAGACTTAGTTGTCTCAGGGAACAGCTTTCCCATAGCATCTATGAGAGTCTTCTGTGCTTTAGATACTTTTTCATCAGTATTGTCATTGATAAGCTTGCAAGTAAACTCCATCATCTCAGCTAGCGCATCAAGGTCAAGCAATAGTTTCTCAACATTCTTTCCAGTCTCTTCCACCACCTTCAACGTGATCTAATTTCTTATCTTGGTTCACTAGCAGCCTGGACATGGACTCCAACACCTTAGCCATGCTGTGACCAATATCCTTTGTGGTCTCCACTTCTTTATGGATAGCTTCTTTCTTCCTGTCCATGCTTCTCTTTATTTTAGCCTATACCTGGCTAAACTGATGAAACTATATAGCTTGAGCCACCAATGCAGTGTTCAAGCTACTCATCTGCTCACTAGCAGCATCAATACTATTTTTCTTCTTTCCTACCACAGCTTTAGGAAGGACAGTAGATGTAGGTATAAAGGTGCAGTTGTGCTAAGCTAAGCTACAGAATCAGACTACCTAGTTAGGATCAGAGCCATCTAGTCCACTAAAGTTTTGGCACTTTCCTTTACCAGGTGGTTGCGAATTACAAACAAGCTCCCTTGAATCTTCGCAAACTCCTCAAAGTAGAGAGATTCAGAAGAAATACTTTTGTGTTCCTCAAACTTTGAAATTTTAACCTTAGCTTTAGCAGACAAGTCCATCAATTCTTGAGATAGCAACATGCAGTTAAGTGCTCCATCCAACTCAGCGTCAATTTTTAGAGAGGGGAATTGCTTCCTTACTATCTCTCTAATTTGAGCCAAGATGGATTTATCAACCAAGTCTTCTTTGACTAGCTTACTGCTAGGTTCTGGTACTTCACTGGCTGTAAAATTTCTCTTAGTACCATCACTAGTTGCGTTTCTATGCTGAGTGGAGTTCTTAGTGTTAGGAACTTCTCTAACAAGAGGGGTTAGAGGGGTAGAGGATGGGTTTGAAGAAGTGGTAGGCTTAGAAGTTTGTACATTTGAAAAAATGGGATATTTGGGTTTTAAAGGAGAAGGGATTATTGATGTTTCAGTATTAGGAGGAGGAGAGGAAGGAATATTTACTGGTGAATTTTCAGAGGTTAGAGGTTGAGAATTTACAGATTCTTTACACTGAGGAGAAGAATGTACAAGTGTAGAAGGAATTTCAGGATATACATGAGTAGGGGTGGTAGGATTTACAAAAGATATTGGGGTAGGATTTAGAGGTACCTGGGGGTTAGCTATTTGACCTAAGGATGGGTCAGCCTCACGTAACTATTCGCCAATTTTCTACTGATAATTTTAATAGTTTGTTCATAAGATTCGGCTATATATCAATGATGCCAAAAACTTGTTCATGAAAAATATAGGTGTTGCCAGTACCTCTTATAAAATAGAAAAATGATGATAACTACAAGTATATAGTTGCGATGTAGTTTTAAAAGATATCGATCCTACAGGGAAGGGTTAGTTCTAAAGATCAACAAGGAAGATAAAATAAGGAAAATAAAATATAATAAAGTAAAGTTTTAGGAAAGAAGGGTTAGAATGAAAAATGAGTAAATATGGGTGTGAAAGATTAGAGAACCTAAATATATAGATTTTTCCCTACGAAATAAGGATAGCAAGGAAAACATGCAAGTTCAACAAAGTTGTTATGATTCACTAAACTAATCTAATATACTCGGTTCTAAATACTCAGATGTCCAATTATTCACCGTAGAGCAACACATGAAATGACATTTCTAGATCTAGCGCAAACGAATTAAGACTATCATATAAACCTAGACAACATCAATACTATGCTTAGTACGGGTCGCTCTCACATAGCTACATTTAGCAAGTTACCATTCCAAAAATGTTGGCTCACTAAACAGCGTTATAATCATAGATACAGTGATTACGCACAATCTCGTTAATCCCGAAACTACTCTTAAAGTTAACTCAAAAGCATAAAACTTGATTAATATAAAAGACTCAACATGAAATACACATTATGACACATAGACATATCATAAACTTCAAAATAGAAAGTATAAATAGAAAACAAAGTAAAGTTGTAAGGTTTGCAAGTGAATGCTAAAGTTGATCAAACCGTATCCATTCTTTAATGGGAGTCATCAATTCCCGCAATGCATGCATCTACTTTGAATCCGTTCTTGACTCGTACAAAACCTTTGCTAGGATGCTATTCTTGAATATCGAACAAACAAATATTAAAGAATGAAAACTTTTATTGATAAGTGATTTGCAAGTACACTTATACAACAATCGCTCGAGAATATAGAGAATCTAGTGATCGAAACAAGGATTCGAATCACTTAAAAATTTTCTTGCTAACACTCATGAACATAGAGAACTCTCTATCTACACACACTATATGTAACCCTATAATTGCACTCTAATGCTCTCCTCTCTGATGGTGCACTATGACCCCCAAAATTGTAAGGTTTGGAGCCGCATTTATAGAGTTCGAAGGGTTGCGTCTATCCAAATGAAGGATTGTGTCCATTGGTGAATGATTGCATCTCTTTATTATGATTAGTTGAGAAGCTTTGATTTAATCCACAATGGATAGGCACCTTTTCATGATTGGTTGACTTATGATAAGTGTCTTTTCATTGGTAGTTGATCGTGGTTAATCATGCTTATCTAGCGGTTGGTAGTTAAGAAGATAATACCAGAAAACCATCCAAGTCGTGACCGCGATATACATGTCGTGACCATGAATCTTTAATTGGCAGACTTCTGATCTGAAGAAGAACTAGTCACGACCGTGAACGGTTATCGTGACCGTGAGTTGAGTTTTTCTTTAGAATTCTCCTTGTAACTTAACCGATCTTTGAAAGCTTCGATCTTAAGCCAAATCTTTAATTTCCATGCATCTTTTTGCACCTTTTTCACTCTTTTTTCATAGAATTCCACTTTAGATAATTTTACTCCCAAGATTTACCTAGTATTTGTATTTGCATTAAAAACTACATACCATGTGAAATCTTTTATATGAAGTATAAAAATGACTTAAACTATAGTGTTTAGTGTATAAAATTAATATGATATTAAGTGTAATTATACACTTATCAGTAACTCAACTTAAGCAGAGGACTGCTCAGGTTAAGTGGAAGTTGGCTTAGGAGTGTTGGCCTCAGGAAGAGGATATTTTTCCTTGTTGAAGGGTTCTTCAGCTCTACCAACATCCTCTTCATTGCTGCTCACCACTTGAACATTTAGTTTTACAGAGCCAGTGCTGTCAGAGCGCTTTTCCTAAGTGCCCTTTACTTTGGAAAGGATTTCCTCCACACAGGTTGCTCCTGCAGTACCTAAGTTTTGAGGGTCCTCTTTGCCTTTCTTTGAGGATCCCTTCTCCTCAGTTATTTCAGTCACCTCTAGCTTGTGTTTCCTTTGGATCAAGGTCTCTTACTTATCCATGGAATCCTCTTCTTCTTCAACCCGTTATCTTGCCTCAGCTTTCCTTTGAGTGCAAGTTTTTAATTTGAGGGCCTTTCTCTACCTAACTTGAGGTTAGCCAGGCGCGATTCTTACCCTTTCTTTTGCTTGGATAGCTCTAACTTTCTATGAGCCTGCTTTCGCCTTGGGAGAGGAGGCTGTTTAGTTAGTGGTTGGAAGTTGCTCCACCTGAGTAGATAACAGAACATCTTCATTGGTCTCCTCGTTAGAACCCTTGAAGTCCATGATAAAGCTATCCTCATCCTCCTTCAATACGGCCTTAGGGAACACCACTGGTTCCACCCTTGCCTTCTTCAGCTATAGGTCCTTGGCCTTAGTATAGTAAGTGTGAACTTTCTTATACTTCACAGCCTACTGAAGTGGGGCATGTCAAACTACTTCTTCACTAGGACCACTATCTCCCAGGTCTATTAAAAAATGGGGCAATGTCCAACCGCACAGCCTTCATTAGAGTTATGATAGGGTACCCCAAATGGTAGAAAGTTGTAACCATGGTCAAGTGATGCATAAGCAACACTGAACAATTGAGTTGCTTACCCTATACCATGTGTTAAACCACACACCTCTCAAAGTAGGTGCAATTGCTCAAAGACCTAGTTTTGGGCAAGAGGAACTTGAAAAGCAGCTCATGGTAAGCTCTTGCCTCCTAGCTCATCCCAGAGCCAGTAATTTCACTAGGTGATAAGTGTATAATTACACTTATTATCATATCAATTTTATACATTTAACACTATGAATTAGGTCATTTTTATACTTCATATAAAAGAATTCATGTGGTATGTAGTTGTTTTTTATGCAAATGCAGATACTAGGTAAATCTTGGGAGTAAAATGATCTAAAGTGGAATTCTATGAAAAAAGAGTGAAAAAGGTGCAAAAAGATGCATGGAACTTAAAGATTTGTCTTAGGATCGAAGCTATCAAAGATCGGCAAAGTTACAAGGAGATTTTTGAAAAAAAACTCAATTCACGGTCATGACTTGTATACTTTAGAAACAGAAGTCTGCCAATCAAAGATTCAAGTTCTTGACTTATATATCACGATCGCGACTTGGATGGTTTTCTGGTTTTATCTTCTTAACTACCAACCTCCAGATAAGCATGATTAACCGCCATCAACTACCAATGATAAGACACCTATCAGAAGTCAACCAATCATGAAAAGGTGCCTATCCATTGTGGATTATATCAAAGCTTCTCAACCAATCACAATGAAGAGATGCAATCATTCACCAATGGACACGACTCTTTGTTTGGATAGACGCAACCCTTTGAACTCTATAAATAAGGCTCCAAACCTCACTAATTTCGTGCAGAAGAAAGGGGTGAAAGATAGTGCACAGTGTATAGATAGAGAATAAATATCTAATTTCGCTACGTTCATAAGTGTTAGCGAGGAAATGTTTAAGTGATTTGAATCCTTGTTTTGATCACTAGATTTCTCTATATTCTCGAGCGATTATTGTATAAGTGTACTTGCAAATCACTTATCAATAAAAGTTTTCATTATTCAATATTCGTTTGTTTGATATTTGCAAAGAATAGCATCCTATAGTGGAGGTTCTGTATGGGCCAAGACCGAATTCAAAGCAGAAGTAGGAATTGCGGGAATTGACGACTCCCATTAAAGAGTGGATAAGGTTTGATCAACTTTAGCTTTCACTTTCATACCTTACAACTTTGCTTTGCTTTCTACTTATACTTTCTATTTCAAAGTTTTTGATATGTCTACGTGTCATAATGCGTATTTCATGCTAAGTCTTTTATATTAATCAAGTTATATGTGTTGGAGTTAATTTTAAGAGTAGTTTCGGGGTTAACAATATTATGTATAATCACTGGATCTATGATATAATGCTGTTTAGTGAGCCAACAATTTTGGAATGGTAACTTGCTAAATGTGGCTATGTGAGAGCGACCCGTACTAAGCATAGTATTAACTTTGTCCAGGTTTATATAATTGTCTTAATTCATTTGCGCTAGGTTTTGAAAAGTTATTTCATGTGTTGCTCTACGATGAATCATTGAACATCTGAGAGTTTTGAACCGAGTATCTTAGATTAGTTTAGTGAATCGTAACATCTTTATTGAACTTGCATGTTTTCTCTCCTATAATTGTTCATAGAGAAAATCTCTATATTTAGATTCTCTAGTCTTCCACATATATATATACTCATTTAATTCTAATCTTCCTATCTAAAACCTCCAATCTATTTTTATTTTATTTAATTTGTTTTCCCTTGTTGATCCTTAGACTTGGTTCCTTCTTTGTGGGTTCGATATCTTTTAAAACTATATCACAACTGTATACATGCAGTTATCATCATTTTTCTATGTAATAAGAGGTACTAACAACACCTGTATTTTACGTGAACAAGTTTTTGGTACTATTATTGAGGATAAGCCTTTTGAAATGAGTGTAACCAAATCTTGCAAACAAGTTATTAAATTTATCAGTAGAAAAGGGGCGAACAAGTTTTTTGGCGCTATTGCCGGGGAAGGCAACAACATTTTAAAGATTAAAGTTTCGGGGAAGTTAAGTAAGTTCTAAAGTTTTTTATCTGTTTGTTTTTTTTCCTATTCTATACAATTTTCTAAATTTCATTCTAGATATGAAAAGATTATGAAATAATCCATCTTGGAGGTGATACATCATAATTTTCCATCTTAATTCTTGACAAATAGAAGATTTTCTTCTATTTTTCCTATTCGTGTTCATGGCTGTCTATTGTGCTTATGAATTCCTGTACAAAACTTTCTATTTTAAAAATTCTGTTCGTCACGTTTGCGACATATACTCGCGATCACAACCTGTGCAATAACTGTAGCGGTTGAGCGGTTATTCGGTAGTTATTCCACTAAAAATCTATAAATTGATGCACGTCTGTTCATCAATCATCTACTCCTGCAATCAAAATTTTTTCTTCCAAATCAAATATACTTTCATTCCTTACAAATTTTCTTTCATCAAAATTGTTTATCCGATGAGATTCGATGTTTTTCAGCCAAAAAATAATCAAGAATGGTACAAAGCGCTATTCCCTATTTATTCTAAGGAAGAAGGAGATCATTATGAAATGATCCTATTTGCTAAATTTAAGAGTTCCTATACAATTCATAGGAAGTCTTATTCATCTGGGTATTTTTGATAGAATTATGTATTATCTCAGAATACTTAATTTTGTCATTTACTCTAAATTGACTCTCGGAAACAATGTGAATAATTGCATGGAAATGCTGGTCTCAGTGGCATGGAGAAATGATAGACAAAATTGTTTGATATATTGCCACCATGGGAAAGAATACAAGATTACGAGGAAGGCTTTGGAAAAGTATTTGGGATTTCTAAAAGATTGTTTCTATAAGATGCCACCTGGTTAGAATCCTGCTCCAACGTGGAATTGCTTGATGGGCCAAACCGATTACGAACAAGAATTTGCCTATAGTCTGTGGATTCGTGATCCTTGTTTGTTGGCATTACACTTTTACTTAAGTGGTGTATTGTTTGGTAGGTCTAACTCTGATATTGTCAGACCTGAAGAATTATTTATATTGGAAGCAAATCTGGAGGGCACACTTGTCGATGTCTCTGGGGTTATGATGGAGACACTTATTTCTACAGTGCAAAATCCTGAATTGACCGAATATGGGTGTCGGACAATGGCAAATCTGTTGGGACAGATAGGGAGATTACCCTATTTTACGGAAAGTTTCAATAGTGAAGACGTAATTCCGGAATTAAAGATGGAAGTCTTCTTTGAAAAAAATTTCTTAATAAGGTGCATTGGAGAAGATAGAATAACCTATGGTTAGAGACCATGGGAAGAAAGGGTGGAAGTAGACCAAGAGAGAGAAAGGGAAAATGGGCGAGAAAAAAGTAGAAGAAATTCCAACCTCCATGGAAGGTTAAGTGACCTTATGGAAGGGAAAATTTCAATCCGTAGAAAAATAGAAGACATTCATGCTTTACTGGTTGATGTCAAGCAAGATTTAAGGGAATCTTACTACGAGATTAATCGTATGATAGGTTCATTCCCCCTTGAATAAAATTTCATCTTTTCATTCTCAAAGTAGAAAATTTGTATAGGTAGATTTCAATGTGTTTCGTGTCTTTTGTTTTTTTTTTTTTGTTTGTTTGTTTGTGTTTTATTGTTATTTTGTAAATTTTTGTTATTATAAATGAAAATTTGAACAACAAGACATTGATGTTCAATTGATATCTTCATCATGAATACTCAAGGTATTATAGCAAATATTTATCGTTTATATTTAACAAAGTTTGTTTGTGTTTGTGTTTCTAAGTTTTTATAGGTACAAGTCTAAAAATTGAAGAAATTTGAGGATTAAAGAAGCTCGTGACCACGACTCAATTCGCGCTCATGATCACTGGATAACAAAACTTTCTGTTTCTTTTGTGAGGAGAGTCACGATCGCGACTGGCCTTCACGATCGTGACATGGAAAAATTATAACCGTTACAGATCGTAAATTGACACGCTATATATGGCTAAAATTTCCATTAATGGCTAGTTTCGACCCCTAAACGACTATAATCCCATTTATGACCAATTAGAGACCCAATAAACCTCTATAAATAGGTCCAAGTTAAACCCTAGCCACCACACCTTCTAAAAGCCTATTTCTAATTTTTCTCATCTTCTAATTCAAGCATCTAAACCTTTTCAAACTTTTTTCTTCAAAACCAACATGACTCGTGTGAAGAGAGCAGCACAAAAGAGAGGAGCATGATCAATTCAAGAAGAATTTGATTGTCCTTTCCCATTGAGGATAAGAGAAGAGGGTAAGAGATTTCAAAAGCTAGGCAAATTGGATATCACCGGGATGATATTCCTCGATTTAGTTTTCTTGGAAACTCTAAATCTCTATGAATAGATGGAAGCCTACCTTTCAGTTCTTGATCTTTCAAAATTTATGGATATGCGATTCCCACAAAATCGAGATTGGATTCTCGAATGTTTGGTAACATTCGATTATGAAGATTCAAGGAAGAAGGCAATACAATTTCAGAATCAAGGACAACAATACACCGTTACGAGAGAGATGATGGGTGATTGGCTCGGATTCGAGATTGCTAATTCATCAAGCACGAAAGACTCATTTCAACCTAATCGAGTTTGGGCAAATTTTTCGGGTAAGAGAGTCTTCGATCCCAAAAATTCTCCTAATAAACTTATTAAGGATGAATGCATTCTTCTTCTCCACAAATACCTTTCCACTTCGGTATTTTATTGAGTAGAGAATACAAAGGTTTAAAAGAAAGACTTGTTTGTTCTCTCATGTGCTATGATGAAGCAAAAAGTGGAAATTGTGGATATAATTTGGGATATGATGAAGAAGAACTCAACGAGCTTGACGAGTAAAATTAGAGTGACCGAAATTATCACCGCCATAGTCTTGGGTGCAAGAGGTGAACTCACCTATGTTCAACAACCGAGTGAGTATTTTCGATACATGGGTGGAAATTATTTAAAGAATATCGGATTACTCCAAGAGCACAATTATGTTTATTCTTTCTACTCCTACTCAAACCGGACCAAGAAGCTCAATTTGACTCAAGAAGATTCTTCAGTCGGACCATCTAATCCATCCGTAAGCCATCACAAAGGAAAAGCCCCGATGATCGAAATAGAAGAAAATGATGAAGAGGACGAAGAAGCTCTAGAAGAATGGAAGGCTAGTATACAACTTAAATTGGATAATTGCCAAGTGGAACTTGGAGTTATGAAAAAGGACATGAAGATTCTAAAGAAAAGTAATAAATCGATGCTTTAAAAGTTTCTTTCTTTAGAAAACAAAATTGCCAATTCACTCCTAGTTCACCGGATTCACCTTCATAGTAGAACGAGTTTATTCTTTTCTTAACTTTATCTTTTTAAATAATTTTTAG
>CATIWQ010064963.1:0-17451 GCA_949673415.1 Euphorbia schlechtendalii | reverse complement strand
AAGAAGAAGAAGAAGAAGAAGATAGATGGATGCAGAGAACAAAAACGAAGAAGAAGCAGAGACAATGAAGAAGAAGAAGAAAGAAGAAGAAGAAAAAGAAAAAGAAAAAGAAAAAGAGGCACAGAAAAGAAGGAAAAATGTTAATGAGGAATATAACAGTCCAGTAAAAGAAAAAATCAAAACTTAATTAATGAGTAAAATAAAAATATTATTCCTTTGTTGTAAAAGGGAAAATATTTTACCCAAAAAGGCTATTGGCTTGCATTTCCCTAAAAATAATTTTATTTTCATAATTATCGACTTTTATTACTATTGATTTTTATTAAAATATTACTTATAATATTTATTATAAAAATTGTAATTAATGGATCTTAATTGAACTTAACTAAACTGAATTTAATAGACCTGAACTGAACTTAACTTAACTTAACCAAATTGAAGGTGAAGATAACAGGGCCTAAATCTTTACCTGGTGATTAAGACGGAAGTTGTGAACTCTAAAGGTTCCGAAAAAAATCCTAGTTTTGTACATGTGATCTTTTGAGGTCTTATATTCAAGTCACATCTGGGATGAGCGATGTTTTTCTTTGTATTTTAATATAGAGCAATTCGCTTTTTGAAAAAAAAATTTGCAGCATATTTTATCAATATGAGATGAGTTTCCGAAATTGAGATTGTAAGAAAACTAGTTATAAAAAAATGGAACAATGACAATGTTTAATAAAATTTTAAACTAATGGAAGAAAGAGATATATAAGAAAGCATGACTTTTGAGAATTCCCTTGTGGGTGTATCTTAGAAATTTCAAGCAAACAAATGTATATGAGCACGAGATCTCACTCCCTACTCGCGAGTTCAATGATGAAGCTGTAATTTATTTTTCCCCCGATAGTTTTTGACTTTTTACAGGGTCCTGAATTCTTCTTGAGGAAGCTTGCTTTTTTTTAGCCTTAATCTTTTTTTACGCAATTTCAACACAAAAAGCCCAAGGTAAAGAAGCTATGTCGTTAACAACATGGTCATGTCGTTAACGACATGGCCGATGTTGGTAATGACATTGCCAATGTCATTACCGACATCGACTTTCCAGTTTAACTAAAATGCATTTTCTGCAATTTTCAACCAAAAAGGTTACTTTTGCCCACATGCTCAGACATGATCACTGCAAACCACTCTCCACACCTTAACTATGACCTTTCACATCAAATCTTTATATAAGATTTGTAAAAAGTTGAAAAGCAAAGGCTAAAATCATGGCATAAGGCTAAAAAGGAGTTGAATTTGGATTGAAGAGAGCTCCATAAAGATAGAGCTAGAGTTTCAGTGAAGAGGGGGACTGAATCTTGGTGATAATATTAGCGAGAAAGAGAGAAAAGATCAAGAGAGCATGGGAGAGCATTCATTCTTGTGTTCTTGAGCAAAACACCAAAACTTTGATCACCAACACTTGGGATTTCAGATTAGTTAGATTAAGTTCATGAAAAGAGCATGAACTTGTGTCATAAGGGTCTACTTGTTCACCTCTTGTGTAAATTTGAGGTTTAGTTCATCCTTTTAAGCAAAGCTTGAGATGTAGAGATCATTTAAGCAAACTTGAGGTTTAGAGATCACTTAGGCAATGCTTAAGGTTTAGACTTTAATGGAGAGTCTACAACATCTTTATCACTCACTTCAAGGTTACTACACCTTCTAAAACATTTAATTTGGTAAGGAATAGATCCCTTCCAAAGATTTTTGGTAAATCACCAACCAACAACCAAATCCAACCAAAAAGAAACAAGGAGAGCTTCTCGAAGGACTTCATGGACCTTAAATAAAGTGGATTCATGACTACGGGGTAAGCCTCTGAGTTCTTAGAGTTTGTTCTTACATTCATATGCTTGCATTTTTTAAGTTTCATTTTCTTTTCGGTTATTTCCATTTTTGCACACCAAACTATTTAATGGGAATTTCAGTATGATTTAAAACATTTTTGAGTATTTTGTTTACATAAACATATTCTACACATCTTGAGCTTTTCGTAATGATAAAGATCATCCAAATCGGTTAAGTATAGCAAAAGTTATGATCGTTTGATGTTTCAGATTTTTCATTCCGCTATTTCTGCTTGTTTTCTGCAGGTTTGGAATGTCGATGTCGTTAACGACATCACTAATTTCATTAATGACATCATTTATGATGTCATAAACGACATTGCATTGGCAGAATCACAGATTGGCTTCATTTTTCTCCATTTCGAATCGTTTCCACTAAGACCCTTTCGAGTTTAGAAATGCATCATTATTGGTAACAAACTTCTAAGTTAGAATTGTTTAGGAGTAATATATGATTTTTTGATGTATTAATATGTGGATTAAGGTTTGGAGTAGCAATGTAAGCACTTTGGGCCATCCATATCGATATCGCCCTTCACAGGGAAGTCAGTAACAATATGGACAACCCAAACAATAGCTATATTATGCATGTTCGACCTAGATTTACGTTTCTAATATTATTTTAGGTCACCCACATGAAGGAAAACTAAGTTCCCGGATAACCGACCTGACATTATAACATGCGGTATTTTCAATAACAAAAATGACCATCATAGTTGAAAATGAAAATGAATCATTTTTATAAAATAATAACTTTGAAATCTTTGTTGTTTTTAGCTTGATCACACGGGTCTTGCCAAAATCCAAATAGAGCATATATGGTACACTTGGTACATATTTGCGTTGTGGAATATCCCATGTGCTATCATTTGTAGATGCAGGTAGTTTAGGATAGATGTATGTTAGGGTTCAATTTCCTTCGGGTATCGCATTTATCAAATGTAACATTTGTTAGATATCAATGTATTTAGGCGATTTGTAAATCCCCCATCCCAAAATGTAATTAATCCCGTAGATTAGGAGTATTTACTTTCCTACGTATTTACTTTCTCGCACTTTATTTATTTACCGCTTTCCCCATGCGCGCTAAAAAACCAAAAGCTAAAGCCAAAAATATCTAGATTGAATTGAAGTATCATAAAGGTGGCTTCCAAATAGGAATAATGTTAACTCAAATAATGACGAAGTGAGTAACTTATCCCGGACCCGAATCTCTAACTATGGTATCACATAGGCTTAACGGATCTAAGCTGTACCAAGAGCTGTTCCGGGTGACGACTCTGAGTACCATAGGCTAGAGGTTTTGATCTCGAGTCTGTTTAAGTTGCACATAAACAAGTTTCTTTTCTTTAAACTAAAAACCACACCATTTTCAATCGGGAAAACCCCCACACCCCATCTCATGGGGCTGGCACCTTGCGACGACCGTGTGAGTCTGACGTCATCCACTCATAATGGCGACTCCGCTGGGGACATCTTTTTTAAAGTTAAAAGTTTAAAAGATTTTGGATGAGTGTTGAAAAGTCGTTAAATGAGTTAAACCCACGCTTACGGTATTTCAAACAAAAGCATATGCATTAGATGGCTTAGCCTTTAAGATTAGGACACCCTATTTTATCGAGAAGCTTGCGAAAGTATCATTTGCGAACCCATGGAGACCAAGGATGCTAAGCAAGTGTATCACTTATTTCCATACCGCATATACCTCCCTTGTTCGCACCTTTTTGGGGTGAGGCTTGGAGTGTATCATAATGCAGCATGTACCTTCTACATTAACAAACCATGACCGAACTCATATAAGGAAACCGTAGATACTTTCTCTAAGTTTACCAAAACAAATTGCATATCTTCTTGCATGTGCGCTCCTTAATACCTCACGGTATTAACCCAAGCTTATATTTAGAAGCTTAACCCTTACACGAGGGGATATAAGGTCGGAGGAAGTGCATCACATGTTATGTGCTATGTGTTTACTGCTTTCCTTTTATCATACATCGTATATAGCATCATGCTAGCCACAATCTCTTGTGCAGACACAATTATGCACAAACTCATTTATGATATGGTCATATGCTGCCACAAACCCAAGGTCACACTAAAATCACACACCTAGTTTTAGAAAATGTGTTAAGACAACGTCACCTATGATTAGGATTACAAGTTCCCAAAGTATAGCTGTGCTCGCTTGCTACCCTAACCTTTGCCTGTTCAGGGAAACAAACACACTACATTAAGAGTCACATAGAGTAGTCAATTTTTACACCTAAGGGTACAATGCACTATTTACCCAGACTCACACAATTGTGCAAAAGCCGAACAAAGCCACCTCACAACACGAGAAAGAGCCACAGTAGTGAATCCTCAAAAAGATAAGCCTAATACCACATGGGTATTACAACAATCAACCTGTTTATTCCAAATGGATTGGCAAACATAAATCATACTTTAATACCAAGCCTATTACCATACGGGTATTATGGAAGTCAACATGTTTTGTTCTAAATGGATTGTCAAAACACAAGTCACACCTCAATCACAAGCCTACTACTACATGGGTATTACGGTAACGACCTGTTTATTCCAAGTGGATTGGCAAACACAACCTCGACATCATATAGATGTCACCTTAACCTCAAGCCCTCGCCACATGGGTCATGTCTTGTTATCATTTGAGTTACGTCTTTATTACAAATTACTAACCCTTTTTGTTTCAAATGGATCAACAAACATGAATTTTATCGCATAGTGATATATTAACCCTTTGTGATGCAGCCACATCATATGCATTTCACACATCAACATCAAGTATGTTAAACATGCATTTCATATCTGACGAAGCTATCCGATTGTGTTTGCTTCAGTTAAGGTTTGGAAGAGGCTGAATCCCCACCTTGTCTGGATTTCCCCCATCGTGGCTTACCAAGAGAACTTTCCATGAAAGAGTATTCCACACACTGATTCTAGTGAAGACTCAGGTTCAGATTTGGGTTTGAGTTCAAGTTCAGATTTTGGTTCGAATCGGAGATCAATCTTTGGTTCGAGTTAAAGTTTCGGGATAATTGATCCTCAAGGTGGTCATGGGATAGATGAGCAGATTTTGAATGAGGTGCCAATTATCCAACAAATCCCATTAAACATCAGCCTAAAAATGGCCAACGCTCTAATCGCTATTCTCTATAGTGATCAATTTGCTCAAGCGCTACAGTTCCACCTTCGTCCACATCAGCCCAAGAACTGTACTTCAGATGGACTCTTAGATTTTGGGACAGTCAGGAATTTCCATGATCCAGTTGCTTCCGGTTATCCTAAGGCCTAGAGTCTGGACTCTACTCCTTATAATCACCTATCATCAGGTTGCTTAGTTGGAAATCCTGCCACTACTTCTAAATTGGCGTAGGAACCTCGGAACCCCAATACCACCATGACCAAATAGGGTTAACGCTATCCAAAGCATCGAATCAATTTAGTCAAGGTTCGGGACTGTTCCATCAATTTCAAATAGGTTAGACTTCTAGGGGTAATGATCATTCAAGGTTAAAGCAAATTAATGCCTTTCGGGTTGCTCAACCCCAGAATCAATTTAATTAGAGGCAAGTTGGTCAACAATTTCGGTTCAGATCCATTCCATCCGGGCTAGTATCACTCAACTTCATGTGCAAGAAAAAGCTAGATATTTATCTATTTTCATTCCACCATGTCAGAGCTTTGCTTCACAACTAGCAGTCCCTTAAAATTTGAGAGCCCCATCCTCTTTCAATTTGGGCTTAAAATTTATAGCCCAACCACCTCAATATCCAACCATCGCCCAGACATTGTTTACTCCCAACTTTACGGTCACTCCTAGGGGCACCATGATCCCTTAAGGGTAGTTTAATCAAAGGACAGAAATGTTCACTTCTCAGCCTAATTTTCAGCTAGGGACTGAATGGATAATCCCCCAATACCTACCTCCCAACATAGCAGAACTATGGTAACAATTTTTGGCTACCCACGCTAGCCAATTCCAGAATTTCTAGCCAAACTACTACCATATCTCTCAGGTAGCAAATAATGATGAGTGGCTTCCCGAAAACTTTGTAATGCCGGGATTAGTGAAGTATAAGGGAGAAGAAGATCCTAGATCACATTTGATCAACTAACGGACTGTGATGAGAGCTATGAGGATAGGTAACAAGATGTTGGCTAAACTCTTTATTATTACACTATAAGGGCCAACCAATGAATGGTATAACAACCTTCCCTTGGAAATAGCTCATGATAGGAAGCGCTTCTTAGAGGCCCTTATAGAGCAGTATGGCCTTTATCCTGAATTAAAGATCACCATACAGCATCTTGAAACCATCAAACAAAGACCCAAGGAATTTTTCAAACCCTATTACAATAGGTGGATGGCCACCTAGGTGCTACTCAAGGATAAGCTCAGTCTGTCTAAGATGATTATAAAGTTATTGGTCGGGGCATTGCCAGTCTACAGACCAAGGCTCGGGATCGACACTTTCTTTTCTTACAATGAGGTGTATGAGAAAGCTGAGAAACTTGAGTGGATAGAATCCCTGGACACACTTGTGGGGAAACCAGCCAATGAGCACTAATACAAAAAGGTGACCATTGGGAAAGAAGACCCTCCGCATGTGGAGGATGAGGATGCTAATAATGTACTAGCTGGTGAAGAATTAGTCTAGAACATTGTTCCACGCACTAACTCTCTAATAGAAGTTGACTCCAAACTCTCCTCTTCGACGTGGGTTGATGGTTCATGCAAGACATAAATAATCACTGTGGGGGACTAGCCCTGTGTCAAAGAGTGAATCATCTAGAGTTCTATTCTGAATGGGAATTTATCTTCTTGAAAGGATAAATTTTATCTCTACCGAGAGTCCTAGAAGTGAAGATATCTCTGTGGATTAGAGTCTCAATAGGACTTTTATTCCTAAGGTGTCGGGGTTGGTCCAGGCGGACAAACCGGCTCATCTTGGTGACCGTCTGGGCCCCTCCTCATAATGAGACAAGGGAAGACTAGGTTTTTCCTATCTTTTAGGGTGGTTGTAATCCGCCTGGATGATCTCCAAGTGGTAGGCGCATGCCTAATAATATTTGACTATGTTATCAGCTAGTTTTTAAAACTCGTTTATGTTAACAAACTTTGCCAATGAGGCTTTTGAATCTTCGAATGCGTCAAACTTTGCTTGCTTGCTTGATATCCTTTTGCATGACATCAAACATTCTTTTGGACATGAGCATATTGTTTCTTTAGCATACATGACAAATTATCACATGAAATTAATTTGGGAATAAATGAATCCCCTATAATAATTTCAAATGATTTGACTCTTGAGGAAAAATGAGAGATAACATAAGTACTTAGACAACACGTGATAACATTTGTCTGGTTTTTAAAGACATGCCAGAGGTTGATCGAAAGATCGCCAAACATAAAATCTCCATTGACCATTAAGTTTATCAAATAGGAGATGACACGATCGAGACCAAAATGGGTAGTTAGAGTCAAAATAGAGGTAACAAAGCAAATTGAAGCTAACTACCCCAAAGTAGTTAAACACTTGATACGGTTGCCCAACATAACGCTAGTGCCAAAGATACAAAGAAGGAGTCAAGCATTTCAATGTGTCATCAACTTCATCGCGCGGCTCATCACCACTTGTGGGCCGTTCATCACACTATTGAAGGAGTACCAATAGATAATGTTTGTTTGCGTTGGATGGAATCAAGCTATGTCTAATATAGGTTTTGAAACCTTTCATCCCTGATAAATCACTCATTCTTTATTTGGGTGTCAAGGAATCACTAGTAAGGAGAACAATTGAAAAGGAAAATATTAAAAATCATCACTCATCACCGTGCATACTTCAAGCCAACAGATTAGTAGGAGCGGCTAACAAATTAATCAAAAAATGTTAAACGAAGAACCTGTTAAAGTCATGGATATAAATCAACCAAGGTAAGCTCAAACGCTATCACGTCTAGGCGAAAGAAATAAATCATGTAAAAAGAAGTACAAAAAATAAAAAGTAATTAGCTTGTCAATTAGCACTCTGTTAGTTGAGCAAAAATTAGGGCATCTTTTCAAAATAAAAAAAAGAATAGTTTGCTGAGTTGAAAACCCGAAATGGGTGGCTCAAACAAAAATTAGGACAACGAGAGAAAAGTAAGCACATTGATTATAAAACCTGAAATGGCTAATTGATGACAGAAGTAAAATCATTTGAAACATTCATAACCTTGTTATGTTCATCAATGAATTATCATTCTTGCTAAATCTTTTTGCATATGTTTATCTTGATTGCTTGCATGCCAACGGTATAATATTGCAAGTAAGCATCCCATCACATCATGGTTTAATAAAAAAATAAATAATAATAAAGAGAAAAGAAGAGAAAAGAAGAAAAGATGAGTCTGTTGAATTGAAACCCTGAAATGGCGATCTATATAGAAATTAAAACCAAAGAAATATCAAATTCATCATCTTCTCTTGAGAATGACACAATGAATCATCTATCTTCTCCAGAAATTAAGACGAGTATCTTCTAATTTCCCTCGCTGAGAGGATTGTCACAACAAGAAGTAACTTACAATGCTTCCAAGTTCTCATGATCAAATTCAAATAGTGCATCAATAACATGGTTTAGGATCAACAATAACATCACTAACGCCATACCAAAATGGGTACAAGTGTCAAAATCCAAGGACTCATCTAGATCCATCTCAAACCCAGTTCAGGCTTTAAACTTGACTTTGATTCATCCACAAAATTGAACTTTGACTCAGACCCATTTCCATCATCACTTTGAAGGAGTCATGTCTACAAAAATCGACCATCGATTGTAAGGTAATCATGGAACACCTAACGAGATAAATCCTAGGGGCACCCATGCACCAGCATAAGAGGGTATTAACTCGAAAACCTCCAAAAGGCTCCTCATGCAATGAAGCTTCTATTATCGGCCAGGTCCAATGCTCCAAAGGCGAACGATGCCTACAATAAACAAACATGCATCATGTGATAAATGTTGTTCGTGCATAGAGTTATTCATACATGCATATGCATCATGTCACTCACAAATCAAGGCGATGTTAAGCAGAGGTAATGTCATTTCGATAAGCAAAACACTCGGCCTCCACATGAGGAAACTACAAGTGTCAAGAAGATGTTGGAGCAGCACATCATCAAAATTTACTATGACAATGGCCCAACTCAAGTCATTTCAACTTTTATCTAATTCAAGCTTACTTAGGCCTCATTCAAGAAGCATTACAAAATCACAAAAGCCTCCCAAAACAACAGAGTAGCCATCGGGACATCCCCAAAAATCTCAAACTCAAATTTCCATGTTTATCATGGGCCTGAAGAAAAATTTCTCAGAACCCTCAAGTTTTAATTCTTGATTGAAGGGGCAAAAATTTTTGCTTTTAGTATTCTCAATCCAGGAATTAAAACATATGTCACAAGTATTTACTAGTAAATTTCCTCATTCTTGCAAGTACCTCTTCAACTCATAAGGAGTATCTAGTTCAGACTCATAGTAGTCAACATATCATCAAAGGTATGGAGCATACAACTTTCATCCTTTCCTAGCAAATTCGAGGGTCATAGTCGACCAATGGTCAACTCATAAGGGGCATACAATTCAAACCGAAATGGTTAACCATCTGACAACGAATTTCAACAGAGACTTTGCTGGTTAATCAAGACAGTAATTGAACAAGCAACATTGCAAGGTAGAATTTTAAAACTTAAAATTAACCCTAAAGGATCTCCTAAGCACGTTATGATTGATATAGTCTAAGTTGAAATGTTCCATAGATGCTAATCGATTTATAAAAGAAACTAGCATCTAAGTTAAGAACATTACCAATTAATGCGTGCTTCTCTCTCTTTTGGATGCGATGTTTTCTTAGAGAAATTTGGCAGGACTTTGTTACCACAAGCCTCCAAACTAGTTTAGCCTCTACGATTGATCCACACGGATCTTCACTGACCAAAACCTCAGAACCCATTGGTTGATAACAGTTGCTAGACCGCTCTAAGACCAACCCAAAAATATTAACTGAGAAGGCTCACTTCAAAATAGAAAGGGACTTCTAAAAAATTCTTCATCGCTTGGAGAAAGTCATGGAGAATCTCGTAAAATCTCGCGAAGAAAAGATGTCGAACTCAGAGAGAAATGTTGAGCTAAAGTACTGAAGAAAGGAGAATGGGAGGCCTATTTATAGGGAGAGGGCCCTCAATTAACAATGTGGGATGGGATTTTCTGGGTCAGCGGTGCAGATCCTTGGGACCTGCGCCTCCTTGCCACAAGGTAAGCCCTAATAAGCTTGCCTTGTATAGCAAGTCGGGCTTGCGGGCTCGCTAGAATGTCTGCGCGGTAGGCCCCTGCAAGTGCTGCCATAGGCAAGGCTTATGGGCCTGCTGCCTACTAGCGTGCGTGGCTGCCCCGTGAGCTGACCTATATTCGTTTGGGACCCACTCGCAACGGGAAAAATTCCCTTTCTCCTCTTTGTGCAATTTTCCCTATTTTATCCTTTAATCCCTTTTAATTATTAATCTAGTCCAACTAATTAATAATTCTTTCAATGAATTCAACAATCTAAATATTCTCGGCATATACAGTCTATAGTTTCTTTACTTAGTTCGGTAAAGACCCAAAGTATGTGACCTCATAGGATCCCAAAGTATAGAGTCTCTAGATATTAACCTAAACTTTGCTTCCCATTCAGAAACCTTTTGGCTTAGTGTTCCATATCGATATGGAACTTGATAGCTCTAGATGATCAAATGGGCTTTCTAGCAAAAGTATATGATCCCTCGATACTTGGAACGTTATGTGCCTATGACTTGTTCTGCAGTAGTAACCAATACAATATACTCCTTCCATCAGGTTAAGTACCATCTAGTTTATTGAGCTAGGATTTAAGTGTCAACTCATGTAATAGCCGTAGCTATCCTAGAATTAGACTTTTTCATGAAGAACACCACTTACCGAAATGTATCAAGATTGACGAGAAACTCGTTCTATTAATGTTATACTCGAATAAGAGGTTTATGACTGTGTCTCTTCAATAAGAGGCCTTAAGGTACATCTCCCATTATATCACTATATCACGAGCAATGTATCTCATCTTGACTACTCGGCTTACCAAAATGTGATCATCACTATACCTGTAATCATCAATGTCATCCTGATAACCAGGGTATGAATAAGTATAACCCAAAATATAGCAACTCCTACATAAGGTAACCAGTATCTCAAGTGTGAGGATACTTATTGCAATAAGACATGACATAAACACATGGATATAGTTATTTTCGAGTGTCTATCTTATAGCGGTCTCCAATGTATTACCCGAATACATTCATATGTTAACCCAAGGTACCACCTTCAGCTCGTGAGATCGGCTTCTTAGATCTAATCCAAGGATTAAGCCTACACATGCTAGTCTGTCCATTCCATTGATGTCTAGTCTCAATGAAACTATGACTAAGGATATTTAAACTATTCATAGTAACACGTATGTGCAGTTCTCACACCACATAGCTCCCACTATGTCCTTGCACTTTTACTCTATGAAGTAGTCATAGACTTTGTTAAAGGGATTTAATGGCCATCGACCACACGGGTATTGTCAAAATCCAAATTGAGCATATATGGTACACTTGATACATATTTACGTCATGAAATATCCCCTGTGCTAACCTTTGTAGATGTAGGTAGTTTATGATAGATGTATTTTAGAGTTTAATTTCTTTCGGGTATCGCATTTATCAAATGTAACATTTGTTAGATATAGATTTATTTAGGCGATTTGTAAATCCTTCATCGAAGATGTAATTAATATCATAGATTAGGCGCATTTACTTCCCTACGTGTTTACTTTCTTGCACTTTATTTATTTACCGCTTTCCGCATGGGCGCTAAATAACCAAAAACAAAAGCCGAAAACATCTAGATTGAATTGAAGTATCATAAAGGTGATTTCCAAATAGGAATAATGTTAACTCAAATAATGATGAAGTAAGTAACTCATCCCGAACCCAAATCTCTAAACTATGATATGCTTAAGCTTAATGGATCTAAGTTGTAGTAAATTTTCCTGGAAGATCCAATCCGAGTGGTGACTCTGAGTACCATAGGGCAGAGGTTATGATCTTGAGTATATCAAACTTGTCACACGAACAAGTTTCTTTTCTTTAAACTAAAAACCACACCAATTTTAATCGGGAAAACCCCCACACCCCATCTAATGGGGCCAGCGCATCGCGGTGACCACGTGGGTCTAACGTCATCCTCACAATGTCTCTATGAGATTTTAAAGATCTTAATTAATCAAATTTAAATGTTTATATTGAATCATTGATCAATATTTTTCATGTTTTTCAACAAATACAACAACAAATATATTCAGCAATCAGCATTAAGATAAATTATGGCACAGTTCATATTGGAAACACCCGGTCTGCCCTTAAGCGGGCCAATCGAGTCAAAAGATTTGATCTAATTTAGTTATTTGGATTAAATTAAAAGTTATCAAATTTAAAGAAATTAATTGCAGATAATCAAGAGTTTAAGGACTTAATTGTAATTAATAAATTTTTTTAATTAATACAAGAGGAAAACACACATGAATAATGAATATGGATTTGATTGTTATTTGATTATCATTTCCTTTCCATAATCTCTCTCTTGGGTTTTCGTCTTATGACGAAACCATCGCAAATTGATCGTTTTTAATATTCGTCGTTGTAGAATTTAATATCCATACTACGATAAACCATGAGATAGATTTGACTTTACATTATGTGGCATTCTTCAATCTTGGGCATAGGAAAAGGTTAGAATCCGAATTCATTTCCTATTTACGTTTTCCATCATTGGTATCATGAGCGAGTTGTTTTTTGCGATGTTTTTATGTGATAATCTATTTCCACACATTTTGAAATTTCTAGAAAATTTGTTTCTAGAATTCAATTTCATGTTTTTCTAGAATTACACGAATAAAGTGTGAAAATGGAGAAAAATTAGTGTTTTTGGAGCATTTTAACGAAATTCACTTATTTTGGGCATGATATTTTAGGAATGTTTTATTCCAATGTTCATACGGCATGAATTGGTGACTGTATACGTTCTGGCTGGAAATTATGTGTTTTCGCTGAAAATAGTTTTGTTTTCTGAGTTGTTTTGTGTATATGTAAAATTTTCATTCATTTTTTTGTAAAACGGACAACACCAACAGACTCGAAACCCAAAAACGAGTGAAATTATTAAAGTTTGGTGATTGGAATCCAACTAGAAGGTGACGCATGGTGTACATGCGCCGCATGCCTGCGGTCAACACCGGCCACTCACCGGCAACTGTCGTTGACACGTAGGGGTAGTTGCGAGCCACATGGCATAACCGAAATGCGCCACGTGGCGTGGTGGTTAACCGCTCACAAGTGGCCGCAACATTATTGTGCCACATGTTGGGCGGTTATGCCATGTGGCATCACATGTGGCACTCCACGTGGTTGTCAATGGACCATGCCAGGTCGACTAACCAATGGCAAGATGTCACATGGCAGTCAACGGGTTGACTGGCACATGGCAATCGGTCAATCATCTCAAGTTGACAGGGTAATGGCAGATCGTCACGTGACAGCCAACGTGGCACTCATTGGGGCTTGTATGTGTTTTTACGTTTTTACCTTGTAAACAATATTGTTTTGTTTCGAAATATGTTTTACCCCCCCCCCCCCCCCCCATTTTCATATATTTATGATTTAATGGTGATTATTTCAGAATTTTTTTGAGGTTCAAAAAATATTGTTTTTCATTTATTTTATGTTAATAAATGCTTCAAAATTATGGAAATTAATTTTGAATGTTCAAAATATTTTCTAATTAGCTAGAAAATAATTTAGAACCTACTGGAAAATAATTGAAAATTTTTCCTATGTTGATTAATTTTTATAATTATTTTCTTTATATATTTGTATTAGTTACATGAAAATATACCACTAATATCCAAATTTATTATTATATAATGGTTGAATTTAATTATACATGTGAGGTACATGTGATTGAACATATTTTAGTAATATATTTTAATTTTTTAATTATTTATGTGATGATTTTTTGAATTATTTATGTGTTATACAAGTTTAATTAAGAATTTTTAGTAATATGTTTACATAGTCAACCATTTATATAATGATTAAATATTTTGTATTTGTGAGAATATAAAATATGACAAAAATATGTTCTTTGTTAATTATTTATGTCATAATTAAGATTTAATTTATATGTGTTATAAATTATATAAAATATATTTTAGTAATATATTTAAGTTAATTATTTATGTAGTAATTAACATTGACCTTTTGACATATGTTGTCGATGATCGATAATGATGCAAACTCATGTAATCCCTAGCATCTATTTAGTGGAAAATATCCAAGAGGAACTTGAGGAAATCGATTCTCAAGAGTGTACCTATTAAAAATTTATATATAATACATAATAGTTTATTTTATTGTATTGCATAGCATAGAGAAAACAATTTTTGTGTGTATTAATTTAATTACTTTGTAAGACATGCTTTTACAAATCTAATTTTCAATTTATTTGAATGATCAAATTATTTAATTGTAGAACCCAAGTTGATAGTACTTCACAGTACTTAAATGTTTTGTAAATAACAAACTGACTAGGATAGTGAAATTAATTTAATACTAATACTCTTATTAATAAAACTAACTTGAGTATGTTTAAAGAAAAATAACTTAGTTTGTTGTGTAATTAATTAAGTTATGGCTCAGAGTAGGAAAATCTAAGTCTGTGCTGAGTACTACATAGTTTAGAAGGATATCAACTCAGTTGTGCTGAGTTAGCTTTTTTTAAGTAAAAGCTGAATTCATTGACACTTAGAGAATTAAATGACACATGTGTTGCTAACGTCTTTTGTGAGAAACGGAATATTTCTTCGATGCTTTTCAAGTTAAAAAGCGCTGAAATTAATGAAGGTTTCAGTGGTCTTCACAATCCAAAAAGGTGTCAGTACGGAATGTTGGAGATTCTTCCTTAAAGTCCAAAGGTAAAAAAAATCCTCTAATATGTGTCGTTTTCTCATATACGCCGTGCCTCTCTGCAAGCGTCAGCATCATCAACCTATCACAAGAATCCACGTTGCACTTCGCACGCCTCTCACTTAATCCGTTTTGCTTGAAGACAAACGAGAATTTCTCAACGGGAGTTTATCACGCCTCAACGTTCAAATTTCTATCTCTAAATGTCTAGAAATCTGTCTCCAACGGGAAGATTCAAAAGATATGAAGAGAAGAGAAATTGAAGAACTCCAAGAACGAAAAGTTTACAACGGCTACTTCGCAAAGCTTCAAGCATAAATAGAAGACAGAAGTAGACGTTTAAACTTGGTGAATCACCTCGAATTTCTTTTAGAGCTGAAACTCTGCGCAATTACTCAAAGCTTCAAGAAATTCCACTTTTAAGCAATCAGCAAACAATCATTTCAAATCAGTTTGTAATAGAGAGAATCAAATACTTAGATTTAACATTGTAAGGATTTGTTCGTAAGATTTTGACTATACTTGTTCTGAAAGGCTTATCCCCGGCAACGACGCCAAAAACTTGTTCGCCACTTTTCTATTGATAATATAAAAGTTCTAAATTGAATAGGTGTTGTCAGTGCTACTTATCAAATAGAAAAATGATGATAACTACAAGTATATAGTTGCGATGTAGTTTTAAAAGATATCGATCCCACAGGGAAGGAATTTAGTTCTAAGGACCAACTAGAGTTACAGAACAAAAGAAAATAAAATAAGTTTAGGGTTTTGAAATGGTGGAGTGATGAATAAACAGATGCATGAACAGATTAGAGAAGATGTAAACTATATAGATGTTCCCTAAGAGCAAGTATAGTAGAGAAAAATATGCAAAATCATCAAAAATACTTCGTACACTAGATAACTTTAACAAACACGAATCTAGACGCCCAAATATTCAATAATTCACCACAGAGCAACACAAGAAATGACTTTTCTAAATGTAGGGTAAACGAATTATAACACTTATAAAAATAATACTATGCTTAGTACGGGTCGCTCTCACATAATCATATTTAGCAAGTTACCACTCCAAAAATATTAACTCACTAAACAGCGTTATAATCACAGATCCAGTGATCATACACAATCTTGTTAACCCCAAAATCACTATTAAAGTTAACTCAAAAGCATATAACTTGATTAATATAAGAGACGGAAGATGAAATACTCATTGTGACACATAGACAAATCATAAACTTCGAAATAGAAAATATAAGTAGAAAAGAAAGTAAAGTTGTAAGGTATGTGTGAGCACGGGATTTTGTACCAGCTCGCGTGTTCAATGATGATGGCTTTTCAGGATATTTATCCTCAAATCACACGATTTTCGACCGTTCGACGATCTTCAAATGGGAGTCTTCCTCGTTGCTGAATTTAAAAGGACTTTAATTAAGAAATTAACTAAAAAATATATAAAAATACATAAAAAATTTTGAAAAAGCCGCCGAAAACCGGATTCGGAGCCTGCCTCACCGATAACTGGCGAGGCACGGCTCACCAGAAGGCCTGGCGAGCCTCGCCAAACCCTGGCAAGCCTTGCCAGGGACCTGGCAAACCTCGCCGACTCTGGCAAGGTACGCTAAGGGTCTGGCAAACCTCGCCAGGGGTCTGGCGAGCTCGCCAGCCAGTTTGACCAGCAGCCTCGCCAGAGAGGCTGGCGAGCTTGCCAGCCTCTCTGGCAAGCTCGCTAGTGAGTTTGGCGAGGTCGCCAAACTCTTTGGCGACCCCGCCAAACTTTTTTTTGCCTTTTTTGGATTTTCTGGGATTTTTTTATAAATAGTCGGACATTTTTGGATTGAAGGGGGCTCGAAAATTCAGAGACAAATTCTCTCTTTCAGATAAAAAAATACAAACAATAATTTCTTCTTTCCTTCTTACATTTTCTTGGATCCAAAACACTTTTGGATCCCAAATTTTATCATCTTTTAATCAAATTTCTCATCTATTTCTTCTTATATTCTCAGATATTCTCGGGTCTCAAACAAATTTAGAACCCGGGTCTGATTATCATTTGGATAAATAAACACTTATTTTTCCAATTAAACTACAATTAAATCAAAATGAACGAGAAACACTCCCGGGGATCGAACGGATACGTCGAAGTGGATTCATACAGCAAGGGTAAGCCTCTGAGCTCCTAGAACTACGAATTCCATGCTCACCTTCTGTTTCATCTCTTTCTGATCTTTATTTGTGGACCTAGGAATTATTTTTATTCCTTATTATTGTAAATAATGTTGTAATTCTCTCCTTCTGCTTTTATTTCTTTTTAATTTTTGTATTAGAATACCCCCATGAAGGGAATAAAATATATTCTCGGATAACAGACCTTACCTTTTGCCATGCGGTCATTTTCACTAATAAAATTGACCAACATACGTGTAAATAAAAATGATCTATTTTTAGTTAAATTAACAATTTTAAACCGTCGATGTTTTAATTAGGTCACACGGG
>CATIWQ010064955.1:0-35879 GCA_949673415.1 Euphorbia schlechtendalii | reverse complement strand
AGGACCCTCGCGGGGAAGCCCCGCGAGGGTTCCATAGGACCCTCGCGGGCAGGCCCCGCGAGGGTTCCTTAGGACCCTCGCGGGCAAGTCCCGCGAGGGGCCTTTAAGACCCTCGCGGGGAGGCCCCGCGAGGGTTCCTTTAGACCCTCATGGGCAGGCCCCGCGAGGGTCACTTAAACCCTCGCACGGCCTAGCGCGGGCTGCCTCGCACAGCCTCGCGCGAGGCTGCCTCTTAGCGAGGTTCCCCTGCAATTGGGATTGCGTTTTTTTTAGTTAAATAATTTCTAAATTAAATTAAATAATTTTGTTAATAACGAGGAGGGTTCCAATTCGAACACGTCAGGATACTTGAAAATGTGTGATTCAAGGATAAAATACCGTAAAAGCCGTCATCATCGAACGCGCGAGCTAGTACAAAATCCCGTGCTCACAGTAAAAGTGCGAGGAAATAGTAGGAGCTATTTGGTGTGAGAATTGCACATACGTGTTATAATGAATAGTCTAAATATCTATAGTCATAGTTTCACTGAAACTATACATCAATGGAATGGACAGACTTGCATGTGTAGGCTTACTCCTTGGATTAGATCTAAGAAGCTGATCTCACGAGCTGAAGGTTGTACCTTGAGTTAACACATGAATGTATTTGGGAAATACATTAAAGACCGCTATAATATAAACACTCGAAAATTACTATATCCATGTGTTTGTGTCATGTCTTATTTCATTAACAGTACAAATATTCTTAGACCTGAGATACCGGTTACCTTATGTAGGAGCTGTTGTACTTTAGGTCATACTTATTCATACCCTAGCGATTAGGATGACACGGGTGATTACGGTATAGCGATAATCACATGTTGGTAAACTGTGTAGTCAAGATGGGATCCATCGCTCCTGATATAACAATATAATGGGAGATGTACCTTAGGGCCCCTTGTTGATAGAACGAGTTTCTAGTCAATCTTGATACATAATGGCCGAGTGGTGTTCTTCCTGAACAAGTCTAATTCCATAATAGCTACGGTTATTACATGAGCTGACACTTAACCCGAGGTCAATAAACTAGATGGTACTTAAACTAATAGAAGGAGTCTATTATATTGGTTACTAATGAAGAACCGAATCAAGTCACAAGTACTTGACATTCCAAGTATAGGGGATCAGACGCTTTAGCTAGAAAGCCCACTTTATCGTTAAAGCTATCAGGTTCCATATCGGTCAGAAATATTGAGCTTAAAAGTTCCCGGATGGGAAACCAAATTTAGGTTAACCTCTAGCAGCTCAATACTTTGGGATCCTATGAGGTTACACACTTTGAGTCTTTATCGAACTAAGTAAAGAACCTGTAAACTAAGTCCATGCAGAGAAAATCTGGCTGTCAAATTCGTTAGAAGAATTATTAATGTTTTGATCAAATTAATAGTTAAATGGAATAAAGAGAAAATAGGGGAAAATTGCACACAACGGAGCAAGGGAATTTTCCCATTGTGAGTGGGCCCTAAATGAACACGGGTTATTCGGAGTGGAACCTGTGTGGTGCCTCGTGAGCTGAAAAGCTCATGGGCCACTAGCGAGCAGGGTAAGCCCGCAAACGCTACCCATGGCAATGCTTGAGCGGGCTTACAGCACAAGCCCATTAAGCGTGCATTATGTCGGTAGCGCGCAAGCATGGGCTTGTAGCACAAGGCAAACCTACAAGGGCTTGCCTTGTGAGAGAAACCAGCAGGTTAGCCCGCAGGTCTTAGTGACCCACATGACTTATCCACTAAGTGGGATGGGAATATTCCCATCCCACTTTGAGTTTGAGGGGGAGTCAAATACTCCCCCCTTTTTCCCTATATATAGGCCTCCAGCTCCTCTTTATTACTTGCTTCAACTAAGCCTTTCTCCCTAAGTTGGACATCTCTTTCTTCATTCATTGTGCGAGATCCTCATCGAGTTTCTCCAAACAATGAAGAATTCTTTTGAAGGCTCTTTCTAAAGTGAGCGTTCTTGATTTATTTTCAAGTCAGTTTTCGAGTGATCTAGCAGCTGTTGTTTACTAACGGGTTCTTCCTCAAACTAGGTTTTGGTTGGTGAAGATCCATGTGGATCAATCATAGATGCTATCCTAGTTTGGAAGCTCGTACTAATGAAGTTCTGTCAAATTGTTCTAAGGGAATGCCGCATACAAAAGAAAGAGAAGCATGCTTTAATAGGTAGCATTCTAAACTTAGATGCTAGGTTTCTTTTATAAGTTTTATAAACCTATAAGCATCTATGGAACCTTTTAACTTAGATTATATCAATCATGGCATGCTTAGGAGATCCTTAGGTTAATTTAATATTTTGAAATTCCACCTTGCAACGTTTGCATGTTCAATTACTGTCTTGATTAACCAGTAATTGTATCAAAGCCTGCCTTATGCTATGCGTGATTGATTATAATATATTAAAATGATATTTTCTATAAATTGATTAAAGTATGATATGCATGACTTATGTTTCAATTCCTGTTATAGAAAATGATGTGATAACTAATTTAAGGTTTGCTCAACCTTAGTCTAGGTGATTATCATATAAATCAGCAATGTTTTACCACACTGCTTTGATTGAGTGTCATCCTGTACTTCACTCAATTAAAGAATGAAATCTTTAAATCATAGTTGTCAGTTGTATAACGAATCAAATTATCCGTGGTTATTTTGGCAAGGATTGGACTTGGCCTCTCATTCACTTTAAGGGGGGCTTCTCCTACCTAGAAATCTTCATCGGTATTAGATTCAAAAGTACCCAAGGGACTTTTATGACTTAGTCGATTTCAAGAATGGGAATTGGATTCCCCATATTGTTTTATAAACATGGTTTATGTTGTTAAATTAAGACTTATAGATATAAGTGCAATGACTTAAACATGGACCTTGTTTGTTTTGCATGCTATGTGGAGTCTTGACATAATGGAATAATTATGATATACTAGTCTTGAGCATATTCCCTTAGAGTTAACAATTCTAAATAGCCCGGAATTATTATTTTCATAATCATATCCATCATGAAAGACCTAAACTAGGGCGAGACCAGTGGCACCAATAAAATCCCTATAATAATAGTAAGGCATCATATAGTCTTCCCATCATTAGTCATGATACGAACCTTATTAATGGATGTAAACACATGTGCAACATGCCTTCCCTTAAGATGTGTTTGGTCATGAGACTATAGCTAATGCCAGATTGGAGACACATTTAAGAAGTCGTACAGTTGGGTACGCACGTCTCGAGAATGAGAACTCAAATAGATTAGCAATTGCATAAGATGTAAACGGACAAGTTCAAACCACAGTTATCTTGTTGTGGCTTGACCTGCTATAGAGGGGGTCATGATGAGTGTTTATGGATGCTACCTACTAAGCAAAATTGGTTCAACCAAATTTCCTGAATTTAAATAGAAGGGGCTATTTGAATGTCGAGAAAATAGTAGGAATTATGTATTTAATAAAGACTTTATATTAAATGCATGTACATATACTATTGTCTAAACAAATTCTATCTTATATCTAGGTTGAATACGTACACTAACACTAATATACATCTGATTGACAATAATTTTTACAAAGTAGATAGCTTTCATGAGTGGTTCGAGTGTGTGACAAGGTGCCTAAGAGCCTTGGTCTGGATTATGTACCAGATAATCCATACCCCTAACTCCCCGAAGAAGATCCTTTTATTTATCAAATTGATAAGTATGTGAAGCACAAAAGGGACTATGATTTCGCAAAGAACTTCATGGTCAACACTATGCTTCCAAGGTACAGGGATCTTTGCAAAAGTATGGACTTGGAGTCTATGATTGTGCATCTTGTAATGATAGATGAACTCAAAAAATTCATGATATCTGCAAGTCTAAGGGATGACACCTTAGAAGTTGATTTTACCATGACTATTTATGATAACTCTAAACAGTTAAGGAAAATGGGAGTTACTTATGATCAAGAGGCTTTGAAATAGATTGTATTGAAAGGTCTACCTCAAAGGTATGACAATATCGAGATAGATATCTATAGCATCAGTGATTATTGTAATTTTTCCAAGATGGTAGACCTATTGGAACAATGTGATATACAGTTTAGAAATAAACTTGAGTATCAACTTGATGCTGAGGATCAAAAGATAAGAAAGTCTAGAACTTTCAAGGTTAAGAGAAGACTCATGAAAAGTGCTGAAATGAAAAACGAGTTAAGAGCTTAGTTATCTGAACAAGTGAAGAAGAAGCCAAGTAAGGCATCTACTTTAGGTATGTTCATGATAGAGAGTTTCTCTACACTTCCCTATGAGTCTACTTAGGTATTTGATACTACTTGTGGTACTCATATCTATACTTTTATGCAGGGATTGCAGAACAGTTGAAGCTTGCAAAGAGGGAAATGGACCTAAGAGTTGGAAATGGAGCTTAGGTTGCTGAAACAGCTGTAGGGACATATAGCATTCGTTTACCTAGTGGCCTAGTTTTAGTTTTGAACAATTGCTATTATATTCATGTTGTCACTAAGAATATTTTTTTGTTGTGCATTTAGCAATAGAAGGATTTGAAATTTTATTTTCTAATAATAAATGTAAAATTCTACATGATAATATTCTTTATGCTTGTGGAATGTCTATGGATTGCATTTACGTTCTAGATACTAAAACTGAAATTCTAAATATGAATATTGTTAAGAAATCAAGATTGGATAATGAGAAATCCTCATACTTATGGCATTGTCTTTTAGGACACATAAATGAGACTCGCTTAACTAAGTTACACAAATGTGGAGACTTAGGCCTAATGGAATTGGAATCCTATGGTGTGTGTGAACCTTATTTAAAGGGGAAGATGACTAAGAAACCTTTCAAAGGAAATGGTCAGCGTGTCACTAGTACTTTGGAAATAATACATTCTGATGTATGTGGTTCAATGAGTGTGAAGACACACGAGGGTTTCATCTACTTCATAACTTTTATCGATTATTACTAATGATATGGTTATCTGTACGTCATGAGGCACAAGTCTGAAAGTTTAGAGAAATTCAAAGAGTTCAGAACCGAAGTAGAGAAACAGCTTGGGAAAAGTATCAAGATCCTTCAATCTGATTGAGGTGGTGAATACTTAATCCAAGAGATTCAGGATTATCTAAGGGATAATGGTATTTTATCCTAGTTGCCACCTCCTTATACACCCCAACACAATGGAGTATCAAAAAGGAAAAATCAAATTACCCCACTCGATATGGTTCAGTCCATGATGAGCCAAGTAGAACTCAGTAGATCCTTTTGGGTTATCCACTTGAGTGCGCAATTTATATTCGAAATAGAGTGCCCTCTAAATCAGTTACTTAAACTCCATTTGAATTATGGTATGGTAAGAAACCCTTTCTTTCTCACTTGAGAGTTTGGGGATGTCCTGCTTATGGAAAGAGGACAAGTTCAGATAAGGTGGGTGCTAAGTCTGATAGGTGTCTGTTTGTAGGTTACCCTAAGGAGACTATAGGATTTACCTTTTATGATCCCATGGAACAAAAAGTCCTTGTTTCTAGAAATGCTCAATTCCTCGAGAAGGAGCATATACTTGCAAAAGATATTGGGAGCAATCTTGAGTTAGGCACTCAAGAAGATCAAACAGACAATCAACTTATTATACCTACACCAGTTACACAAGATAGTGTAAGCATGGAACAACCTATTATAACACCGACATTGCGTAGTCAAACCGGGCTCCAATCGCTCCCCAGCGATACGGGTTTCTCATCACTAATGATAAACATCTCTTCCTTATGGAAGATGATGAGCCTAGGACTTAAAAGGAGGTAATGGAAGGCTCAGATTTCGATAAATGGCTTTCAACTATAAGGTCGACGATGGACTCCATGTACGAAAATCAAGTTTGGAGCTTGATTGACACTCTAAGTGGGATTAGTCTCATATGATGCAAGTGGGTTTTAAAGAATAAAACTGACATGGACGGTAACATAGTTACCTATAAAGTAAGGTTGGTTGTAAAAGGGTATAGTTAAAAAGAAAGTATTGACTATGATGAAACCTTTTCACCGATGGCTATGCAGAAGTTATCAGGATACTCCTTGCCATCACCGCCCATTAAGATTATGACATTTGGCAATTATATGTGAAGATATCATTCCTTAATTAGAATCTGGACAGGGATGCATATATGGCACAACCCGAGGGTTTTACATCCAAAAATAGCTCAAAGGTATGCAAGTTACAGAAGTCCATTTAAGGACTTAAGCAAGCATCGAGGATTTGGAATATTAAGTTTGACGAGACAATATAAGAAATTGGTTTTGTGTCAAATACTAATGAACCCTGTGTATATAAGAAGGCTAGTGGGAGTGCAATCATTTTCTTTGTATTATATGACGATGACATATTACTAATAGGAAAAGATATTCCTTTACTTTAGATAGTTAAGTCATGGTTATTAAAGAAGTTCTCCATAAAAGACCTTGGAAAAGTAGCTTTTATACTTTGTATAAAGATATACTGAATTAGATACAGAAGGCTGCTAGTTCTTTTGCAAAGTACATACATGGATAAGGTTTTGGCTAGATTTAACCTTGAGCAGTCAAGAATGGGTTATCTCCCAATGTCTCACAAGATTAACCTTTCTAAATCTGAGTGTCCAAGAACACAAGAGGAGAGACTACGAATGAATGGAATGCCCTATGCCTCAGCGATAGGTTCCTTCATGTATGCTATGGTGTGCACTTAGCCTGACATCTCACATGCATTGAGCATCACGAGCAGATTTCAATTTGACCAAGGTGAGAAGCACTGGATGGCTATTAAAACTATCCTTAAGTACTTACGTAGGACTAAGGATATTTTTTTAGTATATAGAGAAGGTGATCTCACTTTAGAGGGATACATCGATGTGATTTTTCAATCTAACAGGGATGATTGTAAGTCCTAGTCAGATTATGTGTTTAATTTAAATAGAGTGGCAGTTGTTTGGAAATGTTTCAAAAAGGAAACGACTACCTATTCAACCACTAAATTAGAATATTTTACTACTTCAGAAGCGGCTAAACAAGTTGTCTGGCTTAACAGATTTATTAGTGATCTTGGTGTGGTGCCCAACATTGTAAATTCAATAGCAGTCTATTACGATAATGATGGGGCTATTTCTCAGTCAAAGGAACCATGATCTCATCACATAATTGAAAATATACTCAAAAAGTACTATCTTGTTTAGGAGATGGAAGCCAGAAAAGATATAGATTTAGAATACATCCCGACGGATCAAAATCTAAAGAATGGGCTAGCTAAGCCATTGACTTAGGTTAAACATGACTAGCATGTTAACGAGTATGGAATGAGGTACATGGGCAATTAGCTTTAGTGTAAGTGGGAAATTGTTAAACATGATATAGGCTCTAGAGGCAATTAGGGCGATATATCTTTATTAGCTATTATGTACAAATGATTTTGGATTATTATTAATAATAATTAAGGCATCTTTATTGTTTATCAATGCTTTCATTTTATTTATGTATCTCACTGGTATCATATATGTTTAGTATTAAATATGTATATGCGCATTGATGTGACAAAGCTTGTGACTACTTCATAGTGTAAAAGTGTGGGACATAGTGGGAGCTATGTGGTGTGAGAACTGCACATACATGTTACTATGAATAGTCTAAATATCCATAGTCATAGTTTCATTGAGACTGGAACTCAATGGAATAGACAGACTAGCATATGTAGGCTTACTCCTTGGATTAGATCTAAGAAGCCGATCTCACAAGTTAAAGGTGGTAGCTTGAGTTAACACATGAATGTATTTGAGAAATACATTGGAGACCGCTATAAAATAGACACTTGGAAATAACTATATCCATGTGTTGGTGTCATGTCTTATTGAAGTAGTAGTATAAGTATCCTCAAACCTAAGATACCGGTTACCTTGTGTAGGAGTTACTATACTTTGGGTTATACTTATTCATACCCTGGCGATTAGGAGACATGGGTGATTACTGGTATAGTGATGATCACATGTTAGTAAGCCAAGTAGTCAAGATGCGATCCATCGCTCCTTAAATAATGATATAGTGGGAGATGTACCTCGGGGCCCCTTGTTGAAGTGACACACTCATAAACCTCTTATCAGAGTATAAGATTGATAAACTGGGTTTCTAGTTAATCTTGATACATAATGGTTGAGTGGTGTTCTTCGTGAACAAGTCTAAATCTAGGATAGCTACTTCTATTACATGAGCTGACACTTAATCCAAGCTCAATAAACTAGATGGTACTTAACTTGATAAAAGGAGTGTATTGTATTGGTTACTATTACAGGATCGGATCAAGTCATAAGCACGTGACGTTCCAAGTATCAAGGGATCATGCACCTTTACAAGAAAGCTCATTTAATCATCTAGAGCTATTGGGTTCCATATCAGTATATGGAACATTGAGTCTAAAGGTTCTCAGATGGGAAGCCAAGTTTAGGTTAACCTATAGTGGCTCAAAACTTTGGGATCCTATGAGGTCACACTTTTTGGGTCTTTATTGGACTAAGTAAAGAACCTATACCGAGAAAATCTTATTGTCGAATTCGTTAGAAGAATTATTATTTTGTTGGACTGAATTAATAATTAAAGGGAATAAAGAGAAAATAGGGAAAAAATTCCACAGAGCGATGTAAGGGAAATTTCCAATTGAGAGTGGGCCCCAAACGAACACACGTTGTTCAGAGTGGGGCCTGCACGATTACCCCACGAGCTTGTTACTAGCGCATGGGGTAAACCCATGCACGCTAGCGCCCATGGTAGCACTAACGTGGGCTTAAAGAGAACCCGTTAAGAATGCACTGTGAGGGCAACCTGCAAGCATGGGCTTGCGATAAAAGGCAAGCCTGCAAGGGCTTGCCTTCTGAGAGAGACTCGCTGGTTAGCCCACGAGTCCTAGTGACCCGCGCGGCTAACCCGCTAAGTGGGATTGGAATATTCCCATCCCACTTTGAGTTTGAAGGGGAGTCAAACACTCCCCTTTTTTCCTAATAGATAGGCCTCCATCTCCTCTTTATTCCATACTTCAGCTCAGCGTTTCTCTCTGAGTTCGACATCTCTTTCTTAATTCATTGTACGAGATCCTCCATGCATTTCTTCAAACAACAAAGAATTCTTTTGAGGGCTCTTTCTAAAGTGAGCCTTCTCGATTTATTTTCGGGTTAGTTTTCGAGCGATCTAGCAGCTAGTATTTACTAATGGGTTCTTCCTCAAATGATGTTGTTGTTTGTCAAGATCAGTGTGGATCAATCGTAGAGGTTATCCTAGTTTGAAAGCTCATACTAACGAAGTTCAGCCAAATTGCTATAAGGGAACGGTGCATCCAAAAGAAAGAGATGCACGCGTCAATTGGTAAAGTTTTAAACTTAAATGCTAGGTTTCTTTATAAGTTTTATAAACCAATAAGCATCTATGGAGCCTTTTAACTTAGATTATATCAATCATTGCATGCTTAGGAGATCCTTAGATTAATTTTATGTTTTGAAATTCTACCTTGCAACATTTGCATTTTCAATTATTGTCTTGATTAACCAACAGAGGGATCTCATAATCATTTTTTAAATTAGAGAGTGTTTGGTGAGATAAAAGTGAGGTTTCTTGGGTGTTTTAGGAACATGCTTAAAAAAGTTCAAAATCTCATCTATTTTCTTGGTTTTTTTAATCTCTATACTATTTTGGGTTTCTACGAGGATAAAACACATTTTTCTAGCCTTGGGTTTTTTTCCTTCACAAAATTAACTTTACAACTTTTCTTTTTCTTAAAAATCTACAAAAATCAACCAAGAAAGGCTTAGAGGATCTTCTCCAAGGCGTTTTTGGCTCCCAAACTAGTGGATTCACGTTGGAGGAGTAAGATTCTGAGCTTTTGGAGACTCTTGTCTTGTTTGTTGTGTGATTTTTTCATTTTTGTCACATTTTGGGTCTGAACTAGAGATTAAATCGGCACCCCTTCTTGTGAGGCCAATACTAGCCTAACAAATGAGGGGGTGTCAGCCTCTTTGTTAGGTCGGTCCTAGACTTAAGGGAGGTACCGACCTGTTTGGCTCAGATTCAACCAGTTCCCATTTTGGGTTTCACAAGAAAAGCATGTTGGAAATTCCAATTTCCTCTTTTAAAAATCATTTGAATCACGATGCCTTTAACAATCATCCTAATCTAACTTATGCATGATAATTGAGTCTTGTTTGATTTTCTAACTCTTGGTGTGATATATTCTAATGCTAACTCTTTATAGATGCACATAGATTTAGGTTAGCTGTATGTTAGGCTTTATTTTCCTTTGGGTATCGCAATTGTAAAAATAAATATATTTATAGATCAAATGTTTTTAGGATCATTTGTATCCCCTTTCTCGTATGTATTTAACCCCCCTTACAATAGGCACTTTTATTTTCCTACTTGTTTATTTATCGTACTTTACTTATTTATTGCTTTCCGCATGTGGTTGCTGTTAGAATTATTGATGTGCTCCAGTTCTAAAGGCATTGGTTCATGTAGTGTCACATTATAAAGGCAATGATCTATTGCATTTATACCTTGTGCTATAATATAAGTAGAGTATCCATTGATTGATAATCATAAATGTCCCAAATCTGTTTTAATCATGGTAATGAATGAAACGAAAGACTTTTATGTTGGATGATCTATAGCAATGTAGTTGCTATGTCACTTGGTAAAGTAAATCATGAACATGGGCACATGTTGGAAACATGGGACTGGACCGATCCACACAGCAAAGTCACATAGTTGTATGTCATAGACAATTTGCTGAGTAGGTCTCAGTTGTCCTCAAACTTGATTTTAACTTATTACTAATGTGGAATTGAGTATGCTGTAGTGTATTACAAAAGAGTCCTTAAATCTTGGATTAAAAGTACAAGTATGATCGGTATATTTCATAACCACATTAGCTGTAGTGGTGAAGTGATAGAATTGCCATTCGATTTGATAAATTGAAATGAATCACCGGTCACCTAATGAATAAAAGTGATAAGGATGTCCAATAAGTCATTGACTTATTTTATCATTTTATTCTAGATTAAGAAATACGATGAACTACATAAGGGGTGACTTTAACCATGCCTCTTATTCATTATATTGATGTCAGCTGACAAATGACATTGTGAGATAACTACTAGGTTCAACATCTTTAATAGACAAATGTACTCTATCCCAATTCGAGGCTATAATGGTTTGCTAGAGTCCTCTTACAGTCTATGGGTGAATTCCATTGCCAACATATGGAGAGACCCAAAGGATCGTGCGCGTATTGATCTGGGATTTCTTGTACATGCAATGTTACAAGTAATTTAATTGAATAAATTTAATCAATAAAGTTGTCATGCTAAAATAACTAATTAGAAATATAAGTTAATTATATATATATATATATAGTATGACATTAAGAAATTAAACTAAGAGATTTAATTATTAAACTACAAATTTAAAGGGACCAATTTATAATCAAAATTAAAACCTAATTAGTTAATTAGGATATAAAAACAAAATTAAAACCTAAACCTAACCTAATTCTAATTTCTACAAAACGTGTAAGGCCACCATAAAAACATATACACGTTTTTAGTCTTATGGGAATTGGGTTTTTGGATTATTTTTTTTATCATTCTTCGTCCATTCGGCTAGCACCGGTCCTGGTTCGTTAGGAGTTCATGCACGTGAGATTGGAGAGCTTTCACTTGAAAGATTTTATGGCATCTGTCTCTTAAAGAGAGTTATCAATTAAGTTTTTTTTTGTAAAATATTTCCATTTTAAACTCTATCATTGGTTCTTGAGAAGATCATATTCGAGTTCGAGAAAATTTTAACCGGTAATTCTGCCTTCTCGGTTATGTTTTCGATGACAATTCCCTCCAGTTGCTTCTTCTAAAAAAATGATTAGAATTAAATCGAAATGGTTTAAAGATGATGGCGTGTATGTAATATTAACTCAAATAATGATAATTAGGTAACTCATCCGAACCCAAGTCTCCATACCATCTTTTGATACAAACCAAGTTCTGAAGTATAAGTTTGGGTTGTGCTTGAGCTGATGTTGTTAGTCAAAGACCTGATAAAATCCAACCCAAACCTGGCACAGTCCACCTGATGAACAAATTTTGTTTTCAGCAATTTAATGATCTGAAAACTTCTTGTGTTAGCCAAAATCAGGTTATATCAAACGTGTAGAGAATATTTTTTTGCAGATTTCTTTTCAGTTTAACTTAAATTAATTAAAGCATCTAAGATTCATTCATCTGACAAACATGCCAATGAAGAAAAGATAAGAATGAGAGTAGTCAATCATTGGTATGGTAGGTTGCCCTCAAAGAATTTTAACGAGTATACAATCAACACTGAATGAACTTAATTAACGTAAAAGTGAAAAAAGAAAAGATGCGTCTGTGGTCTTATTGAAATTTGTCTTACTATGTGCATGAATTTTAATTAATTAATTAATTAAATCCCTAATAAACATAAATTTTAAATTCAAGAAATAGTCAACAAGATAAAAATTACTTGAATAGTTTCTTCAACACAATGCTGACATAAAAATTTCGAAATTTGCAAACGAAAGCTCTCTAATCCCTCATGCACGAACTCCTCTCAAACTGTTATCAATCTTACCCATACAAATGAAGAATGGAAGAGAGAAAACTCTTCTTTACCCACTGCTCACGTTTTGCACAGTTCTTATGGATGCCAAGCTTACTTGGCATTTTAGAATTAAGTTGTGGTGTTTTAATACCATTAATCTATGTTGAACCCAAGTTAATAGTATTTCACAGTACTTTTTGGAAATAACAAACTGATTAGGATAGTGAAAATAATTAGTAACTAAGTAGACTCTTAATTAGGCAAGTTTAACTTGAGTTTGTTTCAAGGGAAAACAACTCAGATTGACTGATTTTCATTAAGTTATGTACTACTAAGCTTCCTTCAACTTTTCTTACTCTAAGTCATAACTTAATAAAACTTAGTCAAACTGAGTTGTTTTCCCTTGAAACAAACTCAAGTTAAACTTGGCTAATTAAGAGTCTACTTAGTACCTAATTAATTTACTATCCTATTCAGTTTGTTATTTCCAAAACATTTATATATTGTGAAGTACTATTAACTTAGGTTCAACAACCTCCCCCATTTTGGAATAGATAAGAAACTAAGAAGTGGAAGAAATTAATTAAATAAATAGTTTATGGATATAGGAATACCTGTTAAATGATGTAAGACTCCCCCGTACTGAGTGAACTCCATGGTTAGTATAGACTCCCCCATACTGAGTGGATTTCCTTTTGTCAGCATAAGCTCCCCTATACTTGGAGAACTTTTCTAAAACTTGGGACCTTGTTGTACTCAGCTTCTCCTTTGAAGTTGGTCTTAATTAGTTCTTGCAATAGTTTATAAGCAAAAATAACACATATTTATAGCAAGTTAAGAAGCTCTTAACTTTTGATATAAACACTTGTAATTTTCATTGATAATAAATTTAGTCTATACATAGAAAGTGTCCTATACTAAACTTTTACAAGCTAAATACTACTACAAGATTTCTAATCTATCTACGGGTTCGCTAAAAAGGTATATGCTGAGAAGATGATGAGCTTCCACCCCTTAGGTGCTGTTGATGTTGATGCAGTTGTTGTGGCTCTAAAGGAGGAAGTTGTGGTCTTTGATGAATTTGAGCTCTTTGTTGTTGAGATGCCTTGCGATCATCTTCACTTAATTTCTCCCCCTTTGATATCTTTTCCATCACCATTTGTTGGATACAAGGATGGAAGGAGTCGATCTTAGTTTCAAAATCTTCTTGCTTCCCAATTATTGATAGTGATATTTCTTGCTCTAGCTACTTTATTCCCTATGCTGAAAGAACCTCGTAGTCATTCAGTTGATGATATCTAGTTAAATGAGTGATATGGTCAAATCCTTAGCAAGCAAACACTATTGAAAGTAGTGAAAAAGACCTTTGAAATTGGATGTAGATAAGGAAATCTTTAGCTTCCCTTCCATCTTAACGATCCTTGGACACATTAGATATACATTTCTTGCTATGTAATCTATATCAATATCATCATGTGCTCTAGTGGTCACCAAGTGTTGTACATTCTCTTACAGTTCATGGAGTCGATCCTTAAGGAAATTTAGTTTCTTGTGCACAGTGAGACCATTATTGGGGTTGATTAACTCACTAGGCTTAGGAAAAAGTTTTCCCATGGCATCGAGCAAAGCTTTTTGCACTTTCTTCATGGAGTCTTCAGTATTGGACTTGATTAGAGTGCAAGCTAAGTCTAGTTTATCATTTAGCTCATCCATGTTCAACACAGGCTTATCCATTTTCTTGACAACTTCATTGACAATTTTTACAATGCCGTTAACTTTCTTGTCATAAGTGATCATCAACTTTGACATCTTCTACATCATATTGCACATGTTGTGCCCAAGATCTTTATTTGTATCCAAATGTTTTGATAATTCATTGATCTTGTTGTCTATGCTGGTCTTTATTTTAGTTTGTTCTTCACCAAACGTGTAAAACTACATAGTCTGAGTTGCTAGTGTGGCATTTAGACTACTCAAACTATTCTAAGGTATCATCTATGCTACCCTTCTCCTTTCCTACCGCTGCATTCGCAATGATAGTTGAAGTTGGGATAAAAGATATAGCCGCATTAAGCTAAGCTACAGAGTTAGTAAGTCTAGTTAAAATCAAGGCCATCTTGAATTTTCTTCGCCAAATGATTTCTGATGGAAAACAGGCTACCTTGTATCTTCTCAAACTCTTCAAAATAGATAGATTCAGCGTGGATGCTTGAGTTCTCATCAAATTCCAAGATTTTAGCATTCCTTTGTTAGGACAATTTTGTCAATTCCCGTGATAGTAGCACTTGACTTACTATGCCATCCAATTTAGTATTAGTTTTGAGTGTTGGGAATTTCTTCCTTGTCGACTCTCTAATTTGAGCTAAAATGGTTGAATCAGCCAAGTCCTCTTGGATTGGCTTACTATTAGATGGAGTTTCTTCTTCGGCTATAAAATTTTCCTTGGCAACTTCATCTCATGCTTTTCCTTGCTGAGCTTAATTCTTATCTTCAGAAACTTCCCTAATCAAAGAGATTAGAGGGGTAGTGGATGGTTGTGAAGAAAGGTTTGGTCCAAAAGAAGTATTTTGTACAGATGAATTTGAAGTGTTGGTTCGAAACAGATTAATATAAACTACAGAAGTGGGGTGAAAGCTTTACTTGGTTCTTTTTAGAGATTATGAAAATTCTTTTCCAAGTTTAGTTTTTAGATGCATGCTGAGTGAAAAACCTGCTGAGTTTGGTCTAAAAATTATAACTTGCTTAACTACACTAACTCAGTTATCTTCAATCGCTGCTGAGTACTTTACTCATCTCAGATTAGTTTTTAAAGTAAAACTTGTAAGATGGAGAGAATGATGAATGATTGAAACACGATAAAGACAACCAACAAAGGATAGAACTTCAACACCTGAGATTTTATCCGTGTTCAGCCCCTAGCTTACCTCCAGCCCCTGGATTCCTTTCTGAACTTGAATCCACTAAAAATTTCCTTCCTTTCTTAGGTGTAGAAGCCTTTACAGCGGGTATACTCTATTACAGAAAGTACCTTTCTTTCTAACTACCACTCAAACATAGTTTAGGTACCCTTCCTAAACTGTCACTCAAATTTTCGAAAAGAAAGTGCGAATAGAGGATTTCAACTTATAGAATATGTTGAATCCTTTACAATGTTTAAATCTAAAGCGTTTCTCTCTATTGCGAATAGATTGGAAGATTTATGTTTGCTTTGATTGCTTGATTTTGAATTTCTGGATGCTGGGATATTTGAACAGCATTTCAGATCTTTAAAAATTCTAGATGATTCACCAAGTTAGAACATCTACTTCAGTCTTCTATTTATGCTTGAAGTTCTTGGAAGTAGCAATTGCAAACTTCTCATCCTAACATATCTTCAATTTCTCTTTCTTCAGAGCTTTTGAACTTGCCTTTTAAAATAAATTAAAAGTCATTTAGAGACTGAGGTTTCGAACATTAAAGCGCAAGATTAATCTATTATTTTGAATGCGTCTAAAACTCATTTCGTTCAAACAATCTGCTTTAGATAGAGAGGCGCGTGAGATACAATGTGGAATCTTGTAATTTGTTGACTTGCTGACATTGCAGGGTTGTGCAGAGACATTGAGAAATGGTGCATGCCAGATTATTCCATTTATCTTAGACTTTAGTGAGGATTCTCCAACATTCTGTATAGACACCTTGTTTTTATTGAACCACTTGAATATCTTCTTTAATTTGAGCACCTTTTCTCCTAAAAAGCATCAAAAGAATATTTTATCCCTCGCGGATAGTGTTAAAACATGTGTGTCATAAATTTCTCTAAGTGACAATTAACTCAGCCTTTATAACTAAAGGCTTACTCAGCTTCATTGAGTCTATATCTTGCAAACTACGTAATACTAGGCTAAACTCAGCATTTCTCACTCTAAGCCATATCTTAATTAAACACATATTAAACTGAGTTGTTTTTCCTTAAACAAACTCAAGTAAATTTCATTAATTAAGAATCTACTTAGTACTCAATTAATTTCATAATTCTAAATAGTTTTTTATTTCCAAAACGTTTTACGTACTATGAAGTGCTATTAATTTGGGTTCAACAATCTCCCCCATATTGGAATAGATAACAAATTAGGTAGTAGAAGAGATTAATTGAATAAATAGTTTAAAGATATAGTAACACCTTATAGATGATGTAAGACTCCCCCAAGCTAAGTGAAATCCTTTGTCAGTGTAGACTCCCCCACACTCAATGGATTCTCTTCATTCAGCTTAACTTCCCCATACTTAGAGGAATTTTCTTTGATTTGGTCTTTGCATTTATTCCTGCAACAGTTTATAAGCAGAAACAACAAACATACTATAGTATATATAAAGTTACGAAGCTCTTAACATAGATAGACAAAACTTGTAATTTCATTGATAACAAAATTCTTAGTCAGTACATAATTTGTGTTTTGAACTAAGTGATTACATATGAAGCCCTATTATAAGTCTAGCCTATACTGCATCTATTTGCAAAACTAGGAAGAGGATGAGCTACCTTTTGGTTGACTAGAAGAGTGGTGGTGTTGTTGATGTTGAGACTGAGGTTGAGGTTAAGGACGTTAAGATCTTTGAGGTAAAGAGTGATGATACTACGGAGCAATCCTCGACGCATCTTCCACTACTTTATCCCTCTTTGTTATCTAGCCCTTCACAATTTCTTTCAGGCACAAATTAGAGGAGTTGATTACAGCTTAAAAGTCCTCTTGCTTGCCAATGATAGTTGGAGAGATATCTGATTCAAGCTATTCCTTTCCCTGGGATGTCCTTATCATTGAGTTCCTCTATAAGTAAATGATGGCACCGAGTGAGATGAGCAATTTGGTCGAATCCTTGATAGGTGAATTGTTCAAAGCACTACAACAAACCTCTAAAGTCTAAAGTAGAAAAGAAATCTTAAGTTTTGCCTCCATGTCAATTATCCTTGGGTAGAAGTTGTGCATCATTTTGTAGTGAACTCTATATCCCTTAGATAATACATCTCGGTCGTAATCAACTTGTTGGATTCTGAAGTAAGACTAATTAAGTTTTGTAAGTTTTGAGTTCAGAAGCAAGTTACCTCAGAAGTACCAGGATTCGTCAGCAGAGTTGTAGATCCTCAGAAGTAATTAGATTCAGATGAAGTATTCAATATCTCAGAAGATCACTCAAGACTCAGAACCTCAAAAGGCTCTTCTGAAGAATGTTAAAGGTCAACTTAGTCTTTTGGAACTAAAAGTCAAGAAAGCTGACTTCGCATTTAATACCGCCACGCGCTCTGTTCTTCAGTCTACTACAAGACAAAAGTTGCTGCGAAATCAAGAACAAAACTTACCTGCTAATCTGATACGTATCTGTCGTACAAAGTGGGTCCCAAATCAACCTGGCACAGCACGGCACGGGTCAAAGATGAATGAGCTACTCTAATGGATTGCTAACGGAAACAAGATTGAGAGACAGCGGCAGAATTCCTAACAACGGTCTAAAATCAATAGATATATTCTCTCCCTCTATAAAAGGAGTATTTCCTCCATTGAAGAAGCTTGTTAAATTAACAAATGAATTCAAGAGTGAACCAATTCTCAATCTACTTGTAATATTCTTCTAGCAAAAATTCAAATATTATTTATTTGTAGTTGAACTAATTGAAAAAAAGTTCAGAAGCTCATAAAAATCATCTATATATAAACTGTTGTAAATCACACTAAGCTGAGGGTAAGTTAGTGTGAGGGGGCTTGACAATCTCATAAGGAAGATACTTAAGAGAGAAGAAGCTTAGAGCCTCAGATACAGAAGGACAGTCCTCCTGCATTGGTATAGTTCATCATAGGCATGACTGTTGGAAGGAACTTCAGTCTTACGCTGTAAAGGGTTTGCTTTTCACCAGAAGAAAAGTCACTGGTGAATTAAATCTTGGACAAGAGACTCTAAGGACTAGATTAGGCAAAGGCTGAACAAGGATAAAATCCCTGTTTGCATATTTCCTTACTCTACTCTATTTTTGTATTTATTTAATTTAGCAACTAAAACACTTAAATATAAAAAAAAAGGGACTCAGAGTAAAGAATAATTACTCAAAATCATATTTAGAAGCAACCCTCTGAAGAATACAGTGAACTGAGGAAAAGTGTCCTTCATCCCCCCCCTCTGACCTATTTTATCACCCTACTGGGTCCTACAATTGGTATCAGAGCAAAAACTAAAAAATAGACTTAACAAATCTAGAGTAAAAGATTAAAATGGGTGAAAATAGCATGAAGCATTTACCTGGAAACATGACCACACAGATACTCCCAGAAGGATTGTCTGTGTCCAGACCCCCACTATTCTTTGGACAAAATTACACATTCTGGAAAAATAAAATGAAAAATTTCATACAGTCTCAAGATATGTATGCATGGCTTGCTATAGCCAATGGTCCATACATTCCTACATCTATTGTAGATGGGTAGTCTCTTCTAAACCAGAAAATGAATATAATGACTCTGACATTAAGAAATTACAAAGTAATGCAGCTACCATTAACTTTTTATATTGTACCTTAGATGCTGCAGAATATAACAAAATTTCAGGATGTGAGAGTGCCAAGGAGATCTGGAAAAAGCTGGAAGTAACCTATGAAGGAACAGATAAGGTCAAAGAATCAAAGATTAATTAGAATCTTCTACTCTATGAACTATTCAAAATGGAAGAGGGAGAATCAATATCAAACATGAATGCTAGATTCACAAATATTATCAACGAGCTCAAAAAATTAGGAAAGAGCTTCTCAGAAGAGGAGCAAGTGAAGAAGATTCTTAGAAGCCTAACTGAGAAATAGCAGGCTAAGAAGACTGCTATAGAAGAAGCTCAAGATCTCACCACTTCTAGGTATGATGAACTCTTTGGTTCCTTAATCACTCATGAGATCTCTATGCAGAATTTTCAAAAGAAAGAAAATGCAAAGTCTAAAGGAAAGAAGGCAATAATCTTGAGAGTAGAAGAAGTTAATGGGAGCTCATCAGAAGATGATGAGGATATGGCCATGCTAGCCAAAAGATTCAAGAAATTCATGAGGAAGAACTCAGTGACTCCTCAAAAGTTTTAGAAGAAGGGAAATTTTCCTCAGAAGTCAGACTTCTAGAAGAAAAGCAAGTTTAGAAGGACTGAAGAAAAAATCAGAGGTGAAAATCAAAAACCTATAACTTGTTCTGAATGTCACCAAGAAGGACATATTAAATCAAGCTACCTAAGGCTAAGAAAGGATAAAGGAAAGAAAGCTATGGTGGTAACATGGAGTGACAGTGAAGAGGAGAGCTCTGCTAATTCCTTAGAGAATGAAGAGATTGCTTAGATGTGCTTCATGGCTGCAGATTATATGTACCCAACAGTTGAATCCTGGCATAGCAGCATAGAGAAAGTCTCATCTTCAAAAGAAAAATCTCAGGCGAATGATGAGGTAAATTTCAAACTCAATATTCCTGATGAAATCATGTAAATACTTACACAAATCTATAAGCAGGTTAAGAAGAACAAGAAACATATGAAGCTTCTAGAAGAAGATTTTGAAGACTTCTACATCCGAGATATAGCAAGAGATAACTCTACTAAAGTTATTCACAAAAGGGAAGAAGAGCTTGAAGCTAAGGTTGAGAAGCTCAAGAAAGAATTAGTTCTAGTAGGAGTCAATGCAACTAATCTCAACAAAAGAGTAATGTTGGTAAAAGGTCATCTATCAGGAAAGATAACTCTGCTTGGAAAACCAGAATCTCAAAGGAAAGAAACTCCTCAAAAAAAGGATCATCCTCAAGAGAAGAAGCATCCTTAGAAGACAAAATCCTCTCAGAAGCAAAATCCTCAAAGGGTGTATCATGGTGAATCCTCAGCTCCAAGGTAAAGGAGCTATAAGGAGTATGGATATAAAATAGTCATCAAAAGGGAGGTTATCAGAAGATGACTCAAGGAAATCCACAAGCTAGAAGAAAAGTCATATCTCAAAGGTAACCAATTCAGGAACCTTTTAATTTTTGCTCATCTCCTAGAACTCTACAGAAAGAAAAGGTCAGAGAAGCTGTAAAGGTCTTCTATAACTTTTGTGGAAAGAAAAACCATATAACTTCTATGTGTAGATTTAAGAATGGTTTTTATGATTCATATGATTGGCCAGATTTAATTTATAATGCACCCGAACCCAAGGGAAACTAGGTTCGAAGATTCTAACCATCTACTTTTGTAGGTTAGTCATAGGTCTACAAAAGGTCAACAAATCTGGTATATAGACAGTGGATGCTTAAGACATATGATAGGAGATGAAACATCATTCATCTCATTGGAACGTAAAAGATATGGAAATGTGAGCTTTGGAGACAACAAGAAAGGAAAGATCATTGGCAAAGGAACCATTGGATCAGAAATCAAAATTGAAGAAGTCTCCCTTGTTGATGGCTTAAAATTCAATCTTCTGAGTGTTGCTCAACTATGTGACCAAGGAAGAAAAGTCATCTTTGACTCAGAAGGATGCTCCGTTATTGACTGTAAGTCAAATAAAACTTTAATATATGCTCCTAGAGTCAACAATGTGTTCATAATTAATTGAAATGATAAATCAAAGAAAGATATATGCTTAATGACTATAAAAGAAGAATCATGGCTATGGCATAGAAGGTTGGGACATGCTAACATGAATCTTCTAACCAAATTAGTCAAACAAAAACTTGTTGAGGGCCTGCTAAGCTTAAACTTTGAAAAGGATCACTTGTGTAGTGCATGTCAGTATGGAAAGCAATTCAAGAAGAACTTTAAATCTAAATCTAATTTTTCCACTAAAAGAGTCTTAGAATTAGTTCATCTAGACTTGTTTGGTCCTGTTCTTCCCATGAGCATGGGTGGACATAGATATACCATGGTTATAGTGGATGATTATTCTAGATATACATGGGTTATTCTGCTGATTAGTAAGGATGAAGCCTATGAAGGTTTCTCCAGGTCATGTAACAGAATTGAAGTCGAACAAGGAGTCCTTCTTTCTAAAATAAGAAGCGATCATGGTAGAGAATTTGAAAATAAATTATTTGTTGGATTGTGTGATGCCAGAGGAATTGAGCAAAATTTCTCTGCTCCTCACACCCCCAACAAAATGGGGTTGTTGAGAGGAAGAACAGAACCTTAATTGAAATGGCTAGGTCTGTGCTTAATGACAACAACCTTCCCAAATACTTTTGGGCAGAGGTAGTCAATACTGCTTGCTACATACTGAATAGGAAAAGATTAGTTTAGTAATTAATAAAACTCCCTATGAAATTTGGAAAGGTAGAAAACCTAAAATTGGGTACTTTAAAGCATTTAGGTGTAAATGTTTTGTACTTAAAAATAAAGAAAAGTTAGGAAAATTTGATCCTAAGGCTGACGAAGCAATTTTTCTTGGCTACTCAACACATAGCAAAGCTTATAGAGTCTTTGTCAAAAGAATAGCAACATTAGAAGAGTTAGTACATGTAGATTTCGATGAAACTAACCATGTAGGAAAAAGAAGAAACTCAAAGGAAGACGGAGATTCTGTCTCACATAAAAAATCCTCTGAGTCAACCCAAGGAGAAAATTCAACAAAGGATGAAACATCTAAAATCAAATTCTCAAAACATGAAGATGAAGAAGCTAACCAGAAGCAAAGGAGGCTCCTATTCATCATGATCTGCCCAGAGAAATAAGAACCAAGAAGGAGCATCTAGAAAGACTGATCCTTGACGCACCTCAGAATCCTGTTCTCACCAGAAGACAACTTAGTAGAATGACAAGTCATCCAGCATTTATCTCTATCATAGAACCAAAGAAATTTGAAGACGTAGAACATGATGAAAGTTGGATGATGGCAGAGCAAGAAGAGTTAGATTAGTTCACTAGAAATGACATATGGGATCTTATCCCAATGCCAAAAAACAAATCCATCATTGGCACTAAGCGAGTATTCAAAAACAAGCACGACGAGGGAGGGAATGTGGTCAGAAACAAAGCTAGACTAGTAGCTCAAGGATATAATCAACAAGAAGGAATTGATTATGATGAGACATTCACCCCTGTAGTAAAACTCAAAGCAATCAGAATCCTATGTGCCTTTGCATCCTATATGGGATTTAAGCTATACCAAATGGATGTAAAAAGTGCCTTCCTAAATGGATTTATCTCAGAAGAAGTTTACGTAAAGAAACCTCCTGGCTTTGAAGATTCAAAGCATCAATGCCACGTCTACAAGTTGAAGAAGGCGTTATATGGTCTGAAGCAAGCCCCCGGAGCCTGGTATGAGAGATTGACGAGCTTTCTTATCTCAAAAAGATACTTCAGAGGCAAAACAAACACTACATTATTTATCAGAAGAAGAGATAAATACATACTTCTTGTTCATATCTACGTCGATGATATTATCTTTGGAGCCACTAATGATAGGATGTGAAAAGAATTTAATTCTCAAATGAAGAATGAATTTGAGATGTCTATGATGGGAGAACTAACCTTCTTTCTTGGCTTGAAAATCAAACAAAGTTCAAATGGATTATTCATCAATCAATCCAAATATACCAAGGAGATTTTGAAGAAATTTGGTATGGAAGATTGAAGAAAGATGTCAACTCCCATTGCTTCCAATACTATACTCAACAAAAACTCAAAAGGAGAAAGTTTATCAGAAGCTGTTTAGTGGAATGATTGGATCTCTTCTATATCTCACAGCTAGCAGACCTGACATTCACTATGCGGTATGCTACTGTGCAAGATATCAAAGTGACCCAAGAGAGTCTCATCTGAGTGCTGTGAAAATGATTATGAGATATCTACTAGGAACCATAGAAGCTGGACTTTGGTATCCCAATAATGGGGATTTTTCTCTCAAGGGATTCACAGATGCTGACTATGGAAGAGACCAACTAGAATGAAAAAGCACTACTTGTGGATGTCATTTTCTTGGCAATTGCATTGTCTCTTGGTACAGCAAGAAATAGACCTTAGTAGCACTATCTACTACAGAAGCTGAATGCATGGCTGCAGGAAGCTGTGTTACTCAAGTGCTGTGGATTAAACAGCAACTAGAAGACTATGGAGTTAAGATAGAGTGCATAGAGATCTTCTGCGATAACAAAAGTGCAATTGATCTATCAAAGAATCCTATACAACATAGTATAATGAAGTATGTCAACATCAAACACCACTTCATAAGAGATCATGTTCTCAAGAACAATGTGAAGCTGGTATACATCCCTACTAAAGATCAAAGAGCTGACATCTTCACCAAATCTCTAAGCAAAGATCAATATGCTTTCCTTAGAAGAGAAATAGGTATGAGTAATCCATTGTGAACGTTACTCAAAAGATGGTGCAAATTACTCAGAAGACTAATTAGTCTCAGAAGTAACAATAATCCTTTGAAAATAAGCACAATGTTATATCTCAGATGATTTAACCCGCGAACTGCTCCATTTTTCAATATTCAAAAACCCGAATCCCAAGCCAGATTTTTAGGTTAAAACTGTTGACATCCTTCCATCAGTTACGTATTTGACGGTTACCTATATATTTTAAACGGTAAATGTTGAAACCGTTATTATTATATCTCAGCAAATTACCAAACCATCCCTTTGAAACTACCCATATAAATAGGTAAAGATTGTTCATCTACAAAAACACTTTACCAAAATTGCAACATCTCTCTAAAAGCTTTCTAAGAAATTCTATCTACTCAAAACCCTAATTCTCTCAAACCTTACCCACTACAATGGCTCCCAAGAGAACCAGACCATCAAAAGAAGGTTCCAAGGAACAAGTTTTCATTAAAATACCCCGAAAGACCTTTGAACCTGTTCTATACATGTCAAATCCCTCAAATATTATCTCTCAAAGATATCTTGGAGATGAATCCTTCATAAAAGCTAGCCCCTACAAAGAAACCCTAGAATTCCATCAATTCAATACATGGATTAGACTGAAAGAACCAACCTACCCAAAAATAGTTCGTAAGTTTTACGAAAACTTGAAAAAATGCATAGTGAGCGAGGAGGAGCTCAAAACTATGGTGAAAGGCATAGAGATCACTATTACTCCTGCCTTCTTGGCGAAACTCTTAAACCTAAAAGATGAAGGTGTTGCTCTTAGGAGAGGATGTGAAGATTCCATTAGTTACAACAGGAAAGCTTTCATGCCAGAAGGCTGGTTTGGTGAGAAGATTAGCACTCCCATGCTTAAGGAGCCGAGGTAATGGCAATTTATAATGGCTCATCTTCTTCTTTAGAAGATGAACTCCACAAACGTAGTTTCAAGTTATGAGCACTGCATCTTAGTGCACTCGGTGGAGAAAAAGAAGGTCAACTGGCCAGTCATTATAATGCAGCATATGGTTCATCACAAATGCACATTTGGTGGTCTCATTAGTATAATTGTAGCAACATGTGGAGTGGATTGCTCAGAGGAGGATGGGTCTCTAGGAAGTGAGATTGTGAAAGAAACCTTTAATAAAAAGGTAGACTTTGGAATGAAGTGGGATAGGGAGGAAGCCCTGAAGAAGGATTTGATAAAGAAGGGAAGGAAGAAGGGAAGGGAGAAGGAATTAAGAGCCGCTAAGAAGGGAGAAAGTGTGAAAGGGATTGAGGAAGTCTCCCCTAAGGGGCAGAGGGAGCCTATGCTGAAACAAGAGGAGATCCCTCAGGTAAAGAGGAGCAGAATCAGTAAAAGTAAGGCACTTACTACTGAGGGAGTGATAATTCCCCCTAAAGTGATTGAGGGAAAAGCTCAGGGAATTACCTATTCCATGAACAAGTTCCAGTATATGCCTAGGCCTATGGAGAAGAATAGCTCAGATGATGAAGAAGATAATCAACCTATCAACATCCTGACCAAGAGGAAGAGGGGAGAATTTGATCCCAATATGGTCATTCCCAATGAAGATGAGGCTAAGGAGGTAGAGGAGAAGGAAGAGGAGATGGAAAAGGAGAAGAAGAAAGCCAAAACCTATGGCGAGACTATTATCTCAAAAGATGATCCTCAGAAGGATGACATGATTAGGGCCATCAACCAAAGCATAGTTGAGGTCTTTATTCATGTTCCTCGTAAAGGGATAGTGGGAGATATAAGGATAGCGGTTGAGGAAGCAGAGAAAAGGGCTCTGTCATAAGGGAAGAAGACGCAAGCTCTAGAGGAGTTTATAGCCAAAATGAAGGAGAAGAGCACCTCTAAGACAGAGGAGGATGACTCTGAGGAGGTGGATGGAAGAGTTTTGGAGGGGACCTCAGTAGATTTTGACTTACCCCTAGGAGCTCTTCCAGTAGCTCCAAGTCCTATCCCTCCAAAGGTAGCCAATCCAACCAATTTCATATTGGAGAAGAAGTCGATCAATAAAATTCTGTGTTTGATCCCTCTCATCTCTTCACTACCACTCCTAAAACTCCATAGACATTCTTGTCTACACTAGGAGGATCTCTAAAGTCCAATGGTAAGGATCCTCTTGTGGTAGCAGCATCCGTTGCTCAAGAAGTAGTTAAGGATCTTGAGGTTGAGGCCAAGAAAGATGAAGCTACTGAGAAGGAGGATAAGGTTGAAGAAAAAGAAGATGAGGTTGAGGGGAAGAAGGAGGAGAAAGTGGAAGAAAAGAAAGAGGTCGATAAGCAATCTCTGCTGAAAGAGAATCTACCAGAGGAAGATCCGTTCTTATCAACTCTTCAGAAGGATGAAGATCAGAGGACTGTTGTGGCTGAATGGGGTGTTCATTCATTAGAATTAGATCCTACTGATGAGTTCTCTGTAATGGCCCACTCAGTATTTACCAAGCACAACATCAGGCCAGAGGATATAAGGGAGGAGGATGAGGAGAATGAGGAAGGTCAGAAGAAAGATGAGAAAATTTTGGTGGAGGATGTGAGTGAAGAAGGTGATATTCAGATCATGAGGGATTCCAATACTCATCAACAATAGCGTTCCTCTATTCTAAGGGTTCTGGTGGATCTAAATAGCTCCCTGACTCTTATCACCAGACCTGCTAAATAGAGAATCCATGGAGATGAATCCCTTAGAAGTAGGGGATGGATGGTTGGTGATCTTGCTAAGGGAGTGAACTCTAATGCTCTTGTTCCTGTAAACTCCCTCCATCACATTGGGAAGACCCTTGATGATCACCTCACAATGGCAGTTCGCCTCAATGAATCCATTGTGGACATCAAAATTGCCCCCTTCAACCGACAACTTGCCTAAAGTGTAGCTCTTATCTCTGAGCAAGCGTAGATAATAATGGAAAGAGCTTACGCTATTCCACTTCCTTTTCAAATCCACTCTAAACTTATCTAGCATCTGCAGCCACTCATGGAGACTAGGCTCAGAAATTATGTGGACATCTTAGAGTCTCTGGAGAAGCTGAATGGTTTGATGGCCATTAGTGAAAAGGGTCTGGAGATGATCCATGATGAAGTCAGTGGGGTGAAAGAAGTACTCCAGAGGTAGATAGCTGATGTCATATCTACTTTGGGGACTGCTATTGAGTGCACCTCAATAGAATTCTCCATGGGGCTGAAAGATGAAGTCTAGGTACTCAGGACTCAGAATGCCTTCTATCTATAGTAGCAAGGGAAAATCCAAAGTAGTCTTGATGAGATGCTGAAGTAAATGAATGAATCCAAGTCTGAAACTCTCAAGGATATTGTGGATTCCAAGTGGGAGTTAAAGTCTAAGATCTTCAAGGCTGTTGAAGATGCTCACAAGCAAATCACTGAGACCACCTTTGCTTAGAAGAATGAGGCCGTTTATGAAATAGAGGAACAAATAAAGAAGTATGCTACTACATTTACCAAGACCACAAATGAAGCTGGAGACATTATGGTGGAAAGGAATGAAAGCACTTCAAAGGCACTTCAAAAGAGCATTGATGGGTTAAGTAGTCAGCTTGGTGGCTTATCTCTCCATTTCTTCTTCTCACATGATAGTGAGATTGTTCCATTTCTACAACATCTGGCGAATGGGCTCAACACTTAGTGGATATGGAATCAGAAGACTCTCCAAGTTATCCTTAAAAGCATCTTTCCTTCTATCCCCAGCAAAGCTACAAGGCTGATCCAGCAGATAGTCCCTCCTCTTCAAGCAAATGCAAAAGTTGTTCATGAAGTTGTCTGGAGGTTTGTGCCTGATGAGCAGAAGATTATCTCTCAACTTGTTGGCACTGAGTGGAGGGAGAAAGACAAGCACAGCTTCAAGGACATCTAGGAAGGACAGATGATTTCCAACCAAGCTTCAAGCACCGCCATGGAGATAGATCAGCAGAAGGATAATCAAGATGAATTCTTAGCACTTAAGGAAAAACCTTTGTAATAGAATTCTTTTTAAAAACTTTGTAAACCATTGTGATCTATAAAAAGTTTTTTACTTTTGTTCTCAAAGTACAACTCTTCATTGTACTAACTTCCTTGTAAAGTTTTTACTTTTGTTCTCAAAGTAAAACTCTTCATTTTACTAACTTCCTTGTCAGACATTAAATTAAAACTCAGAACCTAAGCATTAGACTATAAGGGAGTATGAGGGAGTAAGTACATCCTATGCTTGACTTCACTCAAAACCAACAACATGAGGGAGATTGTTGGATTCTGAAGCAAGACTAATTAAGTTTTGTAAGTTCTGAGTTCAGAAGCAAGTTACCTCAGAAGCACCAAGATTCGTCAATAGAGTTGTGGATCCTCAAAAATTAGAGTTAGATGAAGTATTCAATATATCAAAAGATCACTCAAGACTCAGAACATCAAAAGGCTCTTCTGAAGACTGTTAAAGGTAAACTTTATCTTTCGATGCTAAAAGTCAAGAAATCTGACTTTGCATTTAATGCCACCTCATGCTCTATTCTTTAGTCTACTACAAGATAAAAGTTACTGCGAAATCAAGAACAAAACTTACTTGCTAATCTGATACGTATCTGTCTTACAAAGTGGGTCCCAAATCAACCTAGCATAGCATGGTGCGGGTCAAAGATGAACGAGCTACTCTAATAGATTGCTAATAGAAACAAGATTGAGAAACAACGGTAGAATTCCTAACAACGGTATAAAATCAACAAAAATATTCTCTCCCTCTATAAAAGGAGTATTTCTACTATTGAAGAAGGTTGCTGAATTAACAAATGAATTCAAGGGTGAACCAATTCTCAATCTAATTGCAATCTTCTACTAGCAAACATTCAAATATTATATGTTTGTACTTGAGTTAACTGAAACAAAGTTCAAAAGCTCATAAAAATTGTTTATATATAAACTATTGTAAATCACACTAAGTTGAGGGTAAGTTAGTGTGAGGGGGCTTGACAATCTCATAAGGAAGGTACTTAAGAGAGAAGAAGCTTAGAGCCTCAGATACAGAAGGACGATACTCCTATATTGGTATAGCTCATCATAGGCAAGACTGTTGGAAGGAACTTTAGTCTTAAGCTGTAAAGGGTTTGCTTTTCACCAGAAGAAAAGTCACTAGTGAATTAAATCATGGATAAGAGATTCCAAGGACTGGAATAGGTAGAGGCTGAACTAGGATAAAATCCCTGTTTGCATATTTCCTTACTCTGCTCCATTTTTGTGTTTATTTAATTCAGCAACTAAAACACTTAAATATAAAAAAGGGACTTTGAGTAAAGAATAATTACTCAGAAGCATCTTCAGAAACAACCTTCTGAAAAATATAGTGAACTCAGAAAAAGAGTCATTCACCCCCCCTCTGACCTATTTTATCACCCTACTAGATCCTACACAGCTGATCTATTTTCCTTTGCATATCATTGATCCTATCTTTGATGAGATTAACCTTCTTGCAGATGGAGAGACCAGTGTCTGGGTCAAGTGACTCAGTTGGCTCCGGAAAAAACTTACCCATAGCTTTAAATAGAGCTTTCAACAATTCGCCTCTCAAGGTAGACTATTAGATCTATCAACAACAATACTTAATCATTTGTGTTATCGTTGATAAGCTTGCAAGCAAACTCAAGTTTCTCATCCAGTGTATCAAGATTTAGCGAAGGTTTTGCGACCTTTTTCCCTGTCTCCTCAATGATCTAAATCATTTTATCCACCTTCTTATCTTAGTTCACCATCAGCTTCGACATACTCTCCAATAGCTTTGCCATGTTATTATCGATGTCCTTGGTGATTTCTACTTATTTAAGCACATTATTGAACTTTTTGTCCGTGCTCCTTTTTATTTTACCTTGTTCTTCTCCGAACTAATGAAATTGTGTAGCTTGAGTTACCAAGGTGGAATTCAAGCTACTTAGATGCTCAGTAGTAGCATTAATACTACCCTTCATCTTTCTTGCTACTGTGTTATCCATAACACTAGACATGGGGATAGAAGTGATAGCTTCACTGAGATGAGTCGCATAATCAGACAGTCCAGTTAAGATCAATGCCATCTTCTTCATTAAGCTTTTGGCTCTCTCTTTCACCAAATGGTTGTGAATCATAAACAAGCTCCCTCGAATCTTTTCTAAATCTTCAAAGTAGACTGATTTAAAAAGAATACTTGAGTGCTCCTCGAACTCAGAAAATTTTAGCCTTAGCTTTTATGATCAAGTTTATCAATTCTTGAGACCTTAGCACACTACTTAATGCTTCATCTAACTCAGCATCAGATTTGAGATTTGGAAATTATTTCCTTGCTAACTCTCTAATGTGAGCCAACTTGGACTAGCTTGCTACTGGAGGGAGGTACTTCACTAGCTATAAAATTTTCCTTAGTACCTTCCTCACTTGCTTTTCCATGCTGCGTGGAGTTCTCAACTTCTGGAATATCCCTAATCAGAGGGATTAGAGGGGTAGAGGTAGAGGATGGGTTAGAAGAAAGGTTTGGTTCAGAGGTATTTTGTAAAGTTTGAGAAGAAGTGGTTGGTTTTATTTTAAAGGAGAAGGGATTAATTAGGTTTAAGAGGTTAGAGGAGGTGAGAAAGAATCTTGAGGTTGAATAGGAGAGGAAGGAGTATAGTCAGGGGAATTTACAGTTTGAGAAGGGGAATTTATAGAGGTAGTTGGTATTTTGAGAATTTATAGGAGTGGGAATTTCAAGATTTACATGAGAAGAGGGTTTAGGATTTACAAAAGAAATGGAGGAAGGATTTAATGGTACTTGTGGGTTAGCTGTTTGACCCAAGGATGGGTCACCCTCAGGTAACTCAACTTGAGTAGGAAGTGACTCAGGCTAAGTTGGAATTGGTTGTGGTATGCTAGAACTAGGAAGGGCAAATTCTTCCTGATTGATTATTTCCACCTCTTCACCAGCATGCTAATCACGGCTGACCACTTGAACGTTCTTCTTCAAAGGGTGAGTGGTAGCAGAAAGCTTGCACTGAGTTCTCTTAGCTTTGGAAAATACTTCCTCCACTAGAGCTACAACTTTAGACTTAGTGGTTTCAAGGTTCTCTTTTCCTTTCTTAGAGCTCCTTGTCCCACATCATCTTTTGTCACCTCAAGCTTGCGCTTCCTCTGACGCAAAGTTTCTTCTACATCTCTATCATCCTCTTCTTCCCCAACCTATTGTTTTGCCTTAATTTCCCTTTGAGCGTGAGTCTTTAGCTTTAGTTTCCTTCTTTGCCTAACTGGGGGCTAGGCAGGCGTATTTCCTGCCCTTGTTTTTTCTGTGCTTTTTCTTGCCTGACTGGGCCTTCTTTGCCTGGCTAGGGAAGAGTCTTTTACCTCGTGCTTTGCCAATCCATTTAGAACAAAATAGGTTGACTTCCATAATACACATATGGTAATAGGCTTGGTTTTAAAGTGTGACTCATGTTTGCCAATCCATTTGGAATAAACAGGTTGATTGTTGTAGTACCCGTGTGGTGGTAAGCTTGTGGTTGAGGTGTGACTCATGTTTTGCCAATCTATTTAGAACAAAGCTGGTTGACTTTAATAATATCCATGTGGTAATAGGCTTTGTTTTAAAGTGTGACTTATTTTTGCAAATCCATTTGGAACAAACAGGACTACGCTATTGATAGCCTGTCACGACTAGAATAGCTGGTGTTGCATTGAAGTGTTTTGATTTTTTAAGGAAAAAAGGATTTTCCGAAACACATTTAAAAAGTATTGCAATATATATATTTTGGTTCATCAAATACATTTTAATCGCAACACTTTCAGTCTAACTATTACGAAAAACACTCCGTATAGTGAAAAATTGATGGGCGGGAAATCTCCAACTAGTTAATTGATGGAAAAAATTATTTAAAAAATTAAATAAGAAATTAAGTAAAAGAAAGTTCATCGATACATCTAATTTTACAATTTTAGATTTACTTCAGCCTGCTCTCTTCGTCTCTCTCGTCTCTCTTCTTCTTTCGCCTGCTCTCTTCGTCGTTCCTTTTGCCGATTTCCAGCTTCTCAGTTGTTCTCTATTCCCATCTTAATGTCATGTTTATGTGATTTTCTAGTTTTCTCTCTTCTAAATTCTCAATGACGCAATGTGATATTAATAATTGGGGGGATTTTAGTTTTGGGATTATGTGCAGTTATCTATTGGAAGAATGAACATCACCTGATGTGTACTTCTGATATCTGTACTACTGAGAGGGATCACTATGAGAAATCGGCAAATCTTCACCTGATTTTTTTTTTCAATTTCTTGAACGATTATATGTGAAATTCAGGTTCTCTATTTGGCGTTGATTGTTTCGAATGTGATTGAAGTACAGTCTTTTAAGTAAGATACAAGCTTATCTTCCTCACAAATGGAAAATATAGTCTTTCTATACATCATCCAAATGACTTCTGGTAATCTTACTCTTTCGCTTTTCATCTCTTTGCCGTTCCAATTCCACAATTTTCCACTTAAATTGAACTTTTCTTATAAGAATTTTGTCAAATTAACATCGTCTAGTAGGTTGGTTTGTGAATCAATTTTGTTTTTCCATTATATTCAGGTAGATGTTCTAATCATGCTATAGATAATCATGAATTGAAGCTTTAGAAAATAGTTCCTTGCTTTTTATATCTATTCAGACACGCTAAATCATGATCATGATCCAATAATTCTATTGAACTATGGTTTGTAGATTTTGCATTGCAAGTTCCTGATTTGCAAGTGAAGACTGTACAATACTTTGTTATGCAGAGACCATGGCTTGGTTAAAATCAAAGTCACTGCTTTTACATTTTTATTGTGGGTTGTGTAAAATCTTATTTTGTAAAGTTTTCTGTCACATATCTCTATGGGGTTAATGTTCGACCTATTGCACCATTTGCGAGTGCGAGTAGAAAACAAGATGATGATCCTCTCCTCCTACACCATTGCTTTCTTGATGAACTACTCTTTGAGGTAATTTATTCCATCTAAATATTTTCAAACAATAGTTTATTATCTTGTAAATGAGTTTTTGCTAGAAAGCAAGAACAATATCATGTTTAATATATGAATCAGTATATTTATCTTTCAATAGGTTTAACTGGTTGGTTTACACAAAGAAAAGTAAGATATTTTATTCTTCAACTTGTGTATTGTGGTAGTGTTCCATTTTTGGCAAATCTAGTTGGCCTCTAGAGAGTACTGAAAAAGTGTTTTTCTATATGGTCACTATCAAAATGAGGAAGCTAGCAGGAAACAGTATTTAGGCTTGATGAATAGTTATTATGACCTAGGAACTAGTATTAGACTATTAGGAAAATAGAAACTCTTAAATCCCTTTACAAGTTCCCCACATATGCTTATATTAGAGATGCATCATAGCTGATGTGATAATATATATTTTTACACAGGTTTTTATAAGGATGAATCCTTATTATTTAGGAAGGGCTACTTGTGTTTGTTGAAAATGGAGGTACACACTTTGTAACCTTGTGTTTTGGCGTCATGCTTGCTTAAAGGCTTGGCAAGATTATGTGTTCTTATGATCTTTACAAACTTCTATTTTATCTTTCATCTCAGCTGAGATTGACATGTGCTTGTGTTGCCTTTATTGTAGCTGAACTATTAGTTAAGGCTTGTATCTTTTTTTCCAATAAACTTCATTAGTTAAGACTTTCATTTGGTTATCATGACTCTCATCACTACTCTTTCTTTTTTCCTTCTAACTTGAATTATTTATAGAGCTTCAGGAAAATGAATACTGATTGTTATGTTTCAAAAGCATTAGTTGAACTGAATTCCACAGAATTAGTCAATATAATCATTGTGTTGTTTTCAATTGTCAAATTTCATTTATGCAATATGTTATGTTTGTCAATCACACCAACGTTCAACAATATGTCCCAATGAGTACGTTTGATAAAATTGGCCTTTGTTCTTCTTAAGTTTCAGTTTCATGTTCTCATGTATGTTTTATTTATTGGTTTTTCTCTTTTTCAAGCTATGGACGTCTTCATTTTGTCAGCTATATTTGCTGAATTAAGTTAGCTATCTTCTTGAATAGAGAGATATTCACGATGTGTCATCATGCAGTCTCCCGTAGTTTTCTTGAATTGGTTGAATGTATAGATTGTGCATATATATGTTATAAGTTCTGTTAGTATTCTTAAATAGATTGATTTTTAGTGCATCTTAATCTTATATAATGGATTAAAATTAAGGGACTGCAGCTGAGAGAGCCTTGTGGAGAATTTCTTGCCAAAACCAGTCAATACCAAAACTAATTCCTGTACCAGATAATTTCTCTATACATAAATCCTATCACAGATTAAGTTTGAAGATATTCCAGGATATAGTTTTGTTTGGCAATTAATTTTTTAGCCATAAAACTAATTTTTTATATGGTTTGAAGATGCTGCAGAATGTAAATATCCAAAATTGTTATTATCATGTCCACATGATATTACAAAGTTGTCCTTTTTCATTCTTAAAATTTTCCCTTACGAAACATAATGGAACTAGAGATGTGTCTTGTTAGGGGGGCTTGGAATTGACAGATTAGTGATACTATTGACAAACTCAGCCAGCATCGGAGATTTTATTGCTTTTCCTGTACTCAAGATTCAGCAATAAGGATTGACAAACATGTATTTGAAAATAACTACAAAGCTTAAATAGTTATCTATTTGGAGTTAGCTATATTCTCTAAACAATAAAAGGTTGAATATGCTTATGATAATCCCAGATTGATTTCATGTTTTGTATAATTTTTTGCAGTTTATTTATGTTTCTCAGTTCTTCTAAATAAGTGTTTCTCAGTTTATGGACGTTTCTAAGTGCATTTAGGCGATTTTGATAAATTCTTGTTCACAGAGCAATGGGATTTCCAACGGAGTTCTTCCCTGTTTTATTTGCGATTCCTCGAATGGCTGGATACTTGTCGCATTGGTAAGAGTCATTGGATGATCCTGATACAAAAATAATGGGGCCTCAACAGGTTACATTCTTATTCTTTCTCATTCTTCATGCATCAAGCACTAATATTATGCCTATAGGAATAAATTTTGTTATTTAGATGAAAAATTATCTTATAAAGCCCAAAAATAGATGCTCAACCCAATGATATTGCGAATAAAGTTGTATCATTTTTCCTATAAATGATTGTGTATAATTTACAATCTTAGCTAGTATTTGTGTATATTCTTGTCATATATAATTTGTTTGATCTTTATAATTTCTGTACTGAAATGTAGTCTTGGACTTGGATTCGTATAAGTTAGAAGTTGTGTGATTCTGATTGTAATATTAACTAGTCTAACGATTTGAGGGATTGCGAAATATAACTACTCTATCAGTGAGAGTGGTTATATTTTTCATCTAAGGTCAAAGGAAAAATATATTTCTTTCAATAGCAACTGGTTTGATGATTTGAGGTCTAGCAAATGAACTACTATTTAAGCTAATCTTGGTAAGAAAACCACTCATAACTATCATAACTAGAGGAAGTAGAAGACAAACCACTTTTCTTGAGTCTTCTAAGATTGGATGACTTTGTTCTATACTGGAAGAAAAATTGTTTTTTACCTTAAATGAACAAATGTGTCGTAGTAGGTCTCATAATTCTGAGGGTTAGATTGTTAGGATTAAGAATGAAGAATGGTTCTGTAGGTCCATCTAGAAATAGCCAGCATCAGCTAAATTGCTCTATGTTCTGCTATGATATATAATGATTTTGTTAATCTGAGTGGGATTGTGAATTGCAACTTATCTTCTGTGAAAATATACATTTTGGGTTTTGTGGGCGTTGGTTTCTGAAATAACATGAAACATGGAATGCTTATTTTTTTGTTTTGTGGGCGTTAGTATCTATTTTACAAGTACAACTTAGTTAGTTTTTAAAACAAGCTTACCCGATGATTCTGTAATTTGT
>CATIWQ010064942.1:0-19946 GCA_949673415.1 Euphorbia schlechtendalii | reverse complement strand
AAGCATGGCATATAGCTTATGATAGAAAGTCTGTCTAATAAATAATCGCCTTTTGTGAAAGATTATCATAAGTCAAGAAAGACCAACAAGACATCAGAGTTTGTCAAGAAACTTAGAAATTTTGAAGAAGGTCTAAGGACTCGAGGAACTGGTACCATTTCAAGTAAAACTTGCGTCAAAGGTAAAGGTTTAAAACACATCAACAGGAAGGTAAAAAATGTGGTTATTGAAAAGGAGAAGCCCAAAGGAATATGTTTCGTGTGCGAAAGGCCCAGACACTGGAAACGTGATTGAAAAGCTCTGATTTTTAAAAAAGTAACGAAGAGGCCAAGTGAGGCATCTACTTCAGGTATGTTCATGATAGAGAGTTTCTCTATAGTTCCCTATGAGTCTATTTAGGTATCGAATACTAGTTTTGGTATTCACGTCTGTACTTCTATGGATGGATTGAGGAATAGCAGGAGACTTGCAAAGAGGGAAATGGACCTAAGAGTTGGAAATGGAACACGAGTTGTTGCAACAAGTGTAGGGATATGTAGCCTTCATTTTCCTAGTGGCCTAGTTTTAGTTTTGAATAATTGCTATTATATTCAGGATGTCACTAAGAATATTATTTCTGTTGCGAGTTTAGCAACAGAGGGATTTGAAATTTTATTTTCTAATAATGTATGTCAAATTCGATGTGATAATGTTCTTTATGCTTGTGAAATATCTATTGATGGCATTTATGTTCTAGATACTAAAACTAAAATTCTAAATATGAACATTGTTAAGAAATTGAGATTGGATAATGAGAAATCCTCATACTTATTGCATTGTCATCTAGGCTATATAAATGAGACTCGCTTAACTAAGTTACACGAATGTGGTAACTTAGATCCAATGGAGTGGGGTTCTTATGGTGCTTGCAAATCTTGTTTAAAGGGGGAGATGACTAAGAAACCTTTCAAAGGAAAGTGTTAACGTGCCACTAATACTTTGGATATAATACATTTCGATGTATGTGGTCTAATGAGTGTTAAGACACATGAGGGTTTCATCTACTTCATAACCTTTATCGATAATTACTCACTATATGGTTATTTGTACCTTATGAGGCACAAGTCTAAGAGTTTGAGAAATTTAAAGAGTTTAAAACTAAAGTAGAGAAATAGTTTGGGAAAAGTATCAAGACCCTTCGATCTGATCAAGGAGGTGAATACTTAAGCCAAGAGTTTTAGGGATTATCTAAGGAATAATGGTATTTTATCCTAGCATACACCTCCTTATACACCTCAACACAAATGGAGTGTTAGAAAGGAGGAAACAAACCCAACTCGATATATGATGAGCTAAGAAGAACTCAACAGATCCTTTTGGGGTTATGCACTTAAGAGTGTAGTTTATATTCTAAATAGAGTGCCCTCTAAATTAGTTGATCAAACTCCATACGAATTGTGGTATTGTAAGAAACCTGCTTTTTCTCACCTGAGAGTTTGGAAATTTCCTACTTATGTAAAGAGGATAAGTTCATATAAGCTGGGTCCTAAGTTTGACAAGTGTCTGTTTGTAGGTTAACCTAAGGAGACTATGGGGTATACCTTCTATGATCCCAATGAACAAAATGTCCTTGTTTCCAGAAATGCTCAATTCCTTGAGAAGGAGCATATACTTGCTAAAGCTAGTGAGAGCAATCTTGGGTTAGGCACTCAAGAAGATCAAATAGACAATCAACTAATTATTCCTAAACCTGTTACACAAGATAGTGTAAGCATGGAACAACCTACTATAACATCGACATTGCGATATGCATTTCTCATTACTGATGATAAACATCTCTTCTTTATGGAAGATGATGAGCCCAAGACTTACAAGGAGGAAATGGAAGGCTCAGAATCTCACAAATGGTTTGTAGCCATGAGGTTAGAGATGGATCCCATGTACAAAAATCAAGTCTTGAGCTTGATTGATGCTCCAAGTGGGATAAGGCCCATAGGATGCAAATATGTTTTCAAGAAGAAAACTGAGATGGACGGTAATGTAGTTACCATTAAAGCAAGGTTGGTTGTAAAAGGTTACAATCAAAAGAAGGCATTAACTATGATGAAACCTTTTTATCGGTGGCCATGCTAAAGTCTATCAAGATACTCTTTGCCATCTCCACTTATTATGATTATGAGATTTGGCAGACGGATGTGAAAACAACAATCCTTAATGGGAATCTAGACAGGGATGTATATATGGCACAACCCGAAGGTTTTACATCTAAGGATGGCTCTAAGGTATGCAAGTTGTAGAAGTACATTTATGGACTTAAGCAAGCATCAAGGAGTTGGAATATTAGGTTTGACGAGACAATCCGAGAAATTGGTTTTGTGTCAAACGCTAATGGGCCCTATGTATATAAGAAGGGTAGTGGGAGTACGTTCGTTTTCCTTGTATAAGAAGTTCTCCATGAAAGACCTTAGAGAAGCCTCTTTTATACTTGGTATAAAGATCCATTGAGGTAGATCTAGAAGGCTACTAGGTCTTTCGCAAAGTACATACATAGATAAGGTTTTGGATAGATTTAACCTTGAGTAATCAAGAAAGGGTTATCTCCCAATGTCTCAAGGGATTAACCTTTCTAAATCTAAGTGTTTAAGAACACAAGAGGAGAGACTACGCATGAATGGAATCCCCTATGTCTCAGTGATAGGATCCATCATGTATGCTATTATATGCACTTAGCCTGATATCTTACATGCATTGAGCATCATGAGCATATTTCAATCTGACCCAAGTGAGAAGCACTAGATGGTAATTAAAACTATCCTTAGGTACTTACGTAGGACTAAGGATATGTTTTTAGTATATGGAGAAGGTGATCTCTCTTTGGAAGGATACACCGATGTGAGTTTTCAATCTAACATGGATGATTATAAGTCCCAATCGGGGCATGTGTTTATATTAAATAGAGGGGCAATTGTTGCAGGATATGATTGTCGATTCAACAATAGAATCTGAGTATATAGCTTCTTCAGAAGTGGCTAAGCAACCTATCTTAAAGGATTTATTGGTGATCTCCATGTGGTGTCTAGCATTGTAAATCTAATAGCGGTCTACTATGATAACAATAGGGCTATCGCTTAGGCAAAGGAATCATGATCTTGTCAAACTGTTTCAAATTATTATTAATAGTAATTAAGGCATCTTTGTTGCTTATCAGTGTTTTTAATTTATTTATATATCTCGCTGGTCTCATATATGTATAGTATTATATATATGTGCATTGATAAGACAAAGTTTATGACTACTTCATAGCGTAAAAGTGCGAGGATATAGTGTGAGCTATGTGGTGTGAGAATTACACATACGTGTTACTATGAATTGTCTAAATATCCCTAGTAAAAGTTTCATTGAGATTGGACATCAATGGAATGGATGGACTAGCATGTGTAAGTTTACTCCTTGGATTAGATACAAGCAACCGATCTAACTAGCTGAAGGTGGTACTTGGTGTCAACACATAAATGTATTAAGGTAATACATTAGAGAACGCTATAAGACATACACTCAGAAATAACTATATTCATGTGTTGGTGTCACGTCTTATTGTAGTAGAAGTAAAAGTATCCTCAGACCTCAGACATTGGTTACCTTATATAGGAATTACTATACTTTTAATCAGGATGATACGGTTGATTAAGGGTATAGTGATTATCAGATGTTATTAAGCTGAATAGTCTAGATGGGATCCTTCGCTCCTGATATAATGGGGGATGTACCTTAGGGCCCATTATTGAAGTGACACACTCATAAACCTCTTATCTGAGTATAAGATTGATAGAACGGGTTTCTAGTCAATTTTGATACATGATAGCGAATGGTGTTCTTCATGAACAAGTCTAATTCCAAGATAACTACGGTTATTACATGAGTTGACACTTAATCCTAGCTCAATAAACTAGATGGTACTTAACCTGATTAAAGGAGTGTATTGTATTGATTTCTACTAGAAAAGCAGATCAAAGTCACTGGCATGTGACATTCCAAGTATCGGGGGATTATACAGTTTTACTAGAAAGCCCATTTGGTCGTCTAGAGCTATCGGGTTCTATACTTGTTCAGAACATTGAGATTAAAGGTTTCCAGATGAGAAGCCAAGTTTAGGTTAACCTCTAGTGTCTCTATATTTTGGGATCCTATGAGTTCACACAATTTGGGTCTTTACCAGACTAATTGAAGAACGAATAGACTGGTTCTATGTTAAGAATATTTGTTTGTCGAATTCTTTAGAAGAATTATTAACTAGTTGAACCAAATTAAAAATTACAGGGAATAAAGAGAAATGAGGGAAAATTGGAAGGAGCGGAGCAAGGGATTTTTCCCTTTGTAAGCGAGCCCCATGGAAGCGCTTGGGCGGTGCGTAACAAGGCAAGCATTGCGGGTTAGCCCACAGGTCCAAGTGACCTGCGCTGCTAACCTGCTTATGAGATGGGAATATTCCCATCCTACATGGTGTTTTAGGATCAGTCAAACAATCCCCCTTTTCCTATATACAGGCCTCCATTCTTTCTTTAATTTACACACTTCAACTTAGCTTTTCTCTTTGAGTTCTACATCTCTTTCTTCATGCATTGTGCAAGATTCTTCACAAATTTCTCCAAACAACGAAGAAATTTTTAGAAGGCTCTTTTTATTTGAAGTGAGCCTTCTTAGTTTATATTTTTTGGTTGGTTTTGGAGAAGTCTAGAAGTTGCTGTCTACTAACAGGTTCTACCTCAACAAGATTTTGATCGGTGAAGATCTATGTGGATCAATCATAGAGGCTATCATATTTTGGAGGCTCATGCTAACGAAGTTTTGTCAAATTACTTTAAGGGAACGCATCCACAAGAGAAAGAGAAGTACACATCAACTGGTAATGTTCTAAACTTAGATGATAGGTTTCTTTTATAAGTTTTATGAACCTATTAGCATCTATAAAATGTTGTAACTTAGATTATATCAATCATGGTATGCTTAGGAGATCTTTTAGGTTAATTTTATGTTTTGAAATTCTACCTTGCAATGTTGCATGCTCAATCACAATCTTGATTAACAAGCAGTGGTATCAGAGCCTACCTTATACTATACATGATTGATTAAAATAAGTTAAAATGATATTTTCTATGAATTGATTAAAGTGTGATATGCATGACTTAGGTTTCAATTCCTATTATAGAAAATGATGTGATAATTAGATTTAGGTTTTGCTAAAACTTAGTCTATGTGATTATCTTATAAATTAGAAATGTTTTACCACACAAGTAAATGATTTAATTAAAGGTCTCGTACTTACTCAATTAACAGTTGTCTGTGGTACAACGAATTGAAGTCCCGTGGTTATTTTGGCAAGGATTGGACTTAGCTGCTCATTTACTTTAAGGGTGCCTCTCCTACCTAGAAATATCCATCGATATTAGATTCACAAGTACCCAAGGGCCTTTTACGAAAACACCATGAAAAATTGAATTCGGAGCAAGCCTCGCTCGAAAATTTGTCACGGCTCGCCAAACTATTCGGTGAGGCAAACCTCGCCAAGGATTTTGGCAAGGCTCACTAAAGAGATTGGCGAGCCTCGTTAATCTCCTTGGTGAGGCCAGCCTCACCAACCTTTGAGCTTGCTAAACCTCGCTAAATTTTGGCGAGGCAGGCCTCGTCGGACAAAAACTTATCTTTTTTGGATTTTCGAGATTTTTCTTATAAATATTCAGGACTTTTTAGATAAACGGACCCGAAATTTTTCAGATAAATATATAGCTTTCAGAACTGCATCAATTTCCAAGAACTAGACAACTACTTTTTGAACTCAACTACAATTTTTTGACCTAAACTAAAAGACGAGGAGGATTTCCTAAGGTTGATTGGATATCTTCGAAGTGGATTCATTCCGTAAGGGTAAGCCTTTGAGTTTCTAGAGATGATAATTCTTTTCTTTGGTGTTCTATTTCTTCTTCTATTTTCATCTGTGGACCTAGGAATTTTAATATGTTATTTTATCCAAATGTTGTAATTCTTCTTCATCTATATTTCTTTTATTAAAGGAGATGTATGTTAGAATACCCCCACGAAAGGAATAAAACATATTCCTTGATAATAGTCCCCACTTTTACCATGCGAACAATTTCATTAATTTAAATGAGTAACCAATGTGCTAATAAAATGAACCATTTTATTTAAATAACAAACTCATTATCACGATCGATTTTCTTTTATATAGGTCACACGGGCATCGCTAAAGTCAAAACCGAGCATATGTACAATATGATTATATCCCCTGTGCTAAGCTTTGTGGATGCAGGTTGATTAGGATTAGATGTATGTTTAGGATTTTAATTTTCCTTCGACTATCGCAATTTCATTTTTTTTGGGAAATGTAATTAATAGATTAGGCGGGTGGTTGCATCCCCCAAGGTTTTGTAATTTTTATTTTTCCACATTTATTTACTACTTTGTGGATGGATTTACTGCTTTTCTATATAAGAACCATGCATAAGTGTGAATATGCACAATTAAGAAAATATGATTTTTTGTAGATGTAATATAATGTGATCCAATAAGATATAAGCAATTTATCCTGAACCAGAAACTCTGTGTCTTTGTGGGCTGTCCCCTTGACATTAAGCCTTACAGGACTCTAATTCCTGGAAAGAGCTAATTCAGGTGGCGACTCCATACTAAGAGATGGTGGATTTGGGTTTGAACCAATCTAAAAGTGTTTTCTCTTTCTCTACCAAAACTTTTTCGGGTCCACGACCTGAAATGAATTTTACTTTTTAAACACCCCAGTGGACTGCGCCTCTCATCATTTCACGCACTCTCGGCCCACCGTTCTGTGTCGCCTGCTCACAGTGCCGACTCTGCTGGGTATTTTTCTAAAAACTTATTTTTTCAAAGCTTTTAGATTTTGGATAAGTGCTAAAAATGATTGATCACATTATTCAGTTTTCTCTTAATTATGACATATTCATAAATTTTGCATTGTAGTAGAAGGGATTAGCTCGTAAGTCTAAGGTACCCTATTACCACGAAGCTCTCTCTTGTACTAATCTGCCTCCCTAAGAAAAGATAGTACTTGAGCGGGCAGAGCACTTGTTGCCATATCGCATGTACCTCCCTTGTTAGAACCTATATGGGGATAGGCTTGGAGTGTATTTTAGTGCAATAAGAACCTTCTACATCAGCAACCCATTTATAACCTTCATGTAGAGAAGCCATAGGCATTTTCCCTATGGTGTTAGCCAACAAACGCGATCATGCATTATATTTTCTTACAGGTGCGCTCCTTAGAATCCTCGTGATACTAAGATGAACAAATCTTAGGATAAAGACTAGCCATAAACCCTACACATGGGAGTTGTATGGTTGGAAGACAGATATTATGTGCTATGTGCTAAGTGTTTACCACTTTCCAATTCATCATGCATTGTACAAACGTGCTATCTTAACCACGAATCTTAATGCACACACTCATGATGTTAAAAATGATCCGATGTCACTCATGTTTAGGACTTAGTTGACTCTTGAGATTGTGTCACCATAGGATAACATGAAACCAACTAGAATCATGTAGCATCACTCACCCACGTTTTAGCGCTATGTCCACGTGACATCCGACTCTTAGGACAAAGCTACCCAAATCCTTGTGTGATGCCCGTTTGGCATCAGATCATGAACACAAACCATATTTAAGGATATCCCAGTTGATGTCCTAACTTAAGCCACATGGGGCAAACTTACCTCAAAAACCTTACTATTTACCCGAAATACTCATGCATCACTGCATACCTTTTGTGATGATGTCCACTGACATCCAAGACCTTGCCCCGAAGGGGTAAAAGAACCAAAACATTCATCTATATGCTGCATACGGTAGTTATTTCCATACATTTTTGGATCACTTTTAGTTAAGGTATGTCACACCACTCACCAGAAAATAAAGAGAACTAACATTAGTTCTCGAACTTTTGACTTATCACTACACGATACTGGGGAAAAGGGGTGCGATCCCAACATAGTTAGTAATTGGAGTTGAGGATACTCTACCTCTGACTTTTGATATGCCCTAGTTTGAAAAATACACGGGTGACACGAATCCTCGTGCGTATATTGCACATTATTAGAATATGATGAGGGCCCTAAGGATCAGTGATCTTATGATGGCCAAATTGTTCATCATCACACTAAGGAGCCCTATAAATGAGTTGTATAGTGATCTACCAATGGACATAGCCTATGACTTTGGACATCTGTCCCAAGCGATGGTAGATCACTATGGTTTCAATACTTTGATGATCACTACTATGCAGAACTTAGAAGTAATGAGGCAAAAACAAGGGGAGAGCTTTAAGCTTTACTTTGAAAGGTGGATGGCCATGCAGGTACATTTACAATCTTGTCTATCCTTGCCAGAGATTATCGTGAAGCTCTTGGATGTTGCATTGTCATCTTATCGGAAAAGGTTGGGGTTAGAAACCTTCCATAGTTACCAAGAGGTGTTTAATCGGGCTGAGAAGATAGAACGATATGAAGCAATGGAGGTAGAAATAGGATAGCAGGCTGCTAAACCGTATTACAGGAAGAACAACTCCAATCTAGTGCAGGTGAAAGCGAAACAGCCAGTAGTGCAACTAGTGCTGGAGGAGAAGGTGGCCACTGTCAGACTTTCAAAAGAGGAGTACCATGGAATCTCCCCATACACAGCTAATCATGGATTCCTATTCACTAAATTGTAGGAACTGAATCAGTTAGAGAGCCTAAAGAAGCATGTCCTCCTAAGTCGAAGGAGAAAAATAATTACTGCCATTACCATGTAGCTATCGGGCATCGTACAAACAACTGCAAAGAACTTCTAAAGGCTATCCAGAAGTTAGTATCTGATAAGATCATCCACGAGCCTGCATTCTAACCAAGTACAAAGAACAAACCATTGCCAAATTTTGAGGCAAAAGTAGGGATGATCAACACTAGGCTAGAGGAGGTAACGGTCTTGAAGTGCGTATCTAAAGGGCTTGGGAAGTTTCTAATGATGATTGGATCAGGAAGGGATCCTAATCTTGTTTTGAAGATACTAGAGGAGGAGTCGAGTCGCCGCGGGTTTGTAAGCGAGATCAAGACTTCTAAGATTAACCTTAAGGCAAAAGTAGGGATGATCAACACTAGGCTAGGGAGGGAACTGTCAAGAAAAGCACTGGCCAACAAGGGAGAATAGTATGTTATGTTGATTGAGTCGGGCATGGACTCAGATGACATGATGGAGATCCTTGAGTCTCACTCAAGTAATCGGGTGATTAGAGAAAGGGAGGTGGTCCCAAGGGCCAGTTTTAGTTTGGCTAAAATATTAGTTTTTAATGGGAATGATGCGCCATCATCCCATCTGTCCAAGTTTTATACCCTGTACTGAGCACAGTGTCTTTCTCAGAACATGATAGCAACATTATTTCCATGCTCGCTAGTAGGGTTGCAAGTCAATGGTATGACATGCAATCAGAACAAACTAATAGCAACTTGAACTATATCGCGGCAGAGTTCCAAACAAAGTTTGCATTTTAGAGCCCCCAAAGCTAAGTATGTGAGATCTACTCGCTTGTAAACAAAGAGAGGGGGAATCACTCACTGCCTACATAGAGCAATGGATGTTTATCTATTTGGTGCTATCAGCCAAACTGTTAGAACTTTCAGCTGTACAGTTGATAATAGGGGGTCCCAAGACTTGTACCACTACCATCTGTTAAGGTTGTCTATCCCAGATTTTGATGAGCTATCATACCATGTTAATCACCTCTATAGAGAGATAACATTCAGACACCGCAATATCCTTGCGGTAGGGTCAGGGATACCCAATAATTCTGTACTGGCGATGCTATCTAGATCCAACCCGTGGGTAAATATGGTGGTGGGTGAAGGAGAAGGGATAGAAGAAGATCCATTGGCAAAAGTATTCTCCATAGAAGGGATCCAAGCATGAAGGGACACAGTGAAAGTAGAATCCAAGAAAACACCGGTAAGGGTGCCCATTGATCTCGATGCGTAAGTCTCAAAGTTGAGAAGAAAAAGGAAGATCGAAGAAGGAACCTTAGTCGAGGGAGAGACCATCCATGGAGGGAAGAAACCTATAAACTTGGATTCTTACAAGTTGAAGGGGTGACGCGGCCAAGATGGATATAACTAGTACCCTTGGGTGAACTCTACAGAAATGAGAGTGATGGAGGATGGAGTGCTGAGAGTTACCCAGAGTGGTTAGGTTTTTTGAAGGGAAGTGGTGGTACAACTTAACGACTCTAGGCTTGAGGAAATTGCGAGGGAATAACCTGAGCCACCTCTACCCTAGAAGGTAGATGAAGATATGCTGGATATAGACCCTTTGGTGAATCAGTTGAAAGGGACTCAGGCAAAATACAATATCTGGAGGCTGTTTGAGACAAGCACAGGATGGGCCTAGTCATGAGGTTGATGGAAATGCTTGCTACCCCTACAACCTCGGTAATTGAGATGTGCGCTGCCATTGGGGAAGGAGTTGCCCCCCTCAAATGCCATCTATAACTTTTGATCATTTAGAGCTACCACAGGAGCTGGGGTTGCACAATCAGGCCCTATTTATCAGGGTTCAAGTTTTCGATTGGGTAATACCATGTGTAATGGTCGATGATGGCTCGGCCCTCAATCTCTATCCTCTTAAAGTCCTACCTCATCTAGGGCTAAGGGAGGATATGCTAGCCAAATCAGACATAGTGATCCAAGCCTATGATGATTCAAAGAGGGGGGTAGTGAGAACTTTCAAAGCAGAGGTCACTGTAGGAGGAGTGGCTTCCAATGTGAAATTCACTATGCTGGATATCCCAGTAACTTACTCTCTACTCCTGGGCAGGCCATGGATCGATGCAATAGGTGTGGTCCCTTCCATTCTGCATCAGAAAATAAAGCTTATTCATAAGGGGAGGCCGATAACTATTGAGGTAGACGAGGAATCAGTGACGGTGGCAGATGCATTAGAGGAAAGAATGATGCAAGGGTTAAGGGTAGCGATCGCAATTGAAGGAGAGAAGAAGGAATGCGGAACTCCAAAGGGGTATCATTTTTTCCCCGAAAGCCTGAAAGCTCAGATGAAGAAGCAGGGTTTAATCCTTGGAAAAGGCCTGGGAAAACATCATCAAGGGATCATCAGGGCTATCGATCCCATTCTAGTCACGCCTGGATTGGGCTTAGGTTTCACACAGAACATGAAAATGTATAAGCACAAGCGACCCATGTTCTACAACATGGTTAGCGTTTGAGAGGCGGAAGGTAGTAGAGCATATCTGGGAGAGCCGAAACCAACAATCCTGAATGGGGAAGAGGTCAAAGGACTGGAGATATTCAATGATGTGTTTGACTTCATAACAGACAAGTTGATTGAATACCCTGTTTAACCTAAACTAGAAGAGGAACTGATCCTGGCCATAACCTCGACCAAGGAATCAGGGAAAGGCGGAGCATTGGAAGATGCGGTAGCAGCATTCACAAAGGCTGTTAGCAAACTAATGAAGAAGGGCAATGCACGAGACCAAGATATACTAGGCATTGTCAAACTCCTCACCGAAAAGCTAATACATGCCACCCTCAAAGTTAAACCTACCTTTGACACGCCTGCTGCAGTAAATGAAGGCCCTCCGCATGTAGAGTAGGAAATTGATGATGTAATAATGAATATTTCTGATGTTTTTGACAATTTTGCCTACGAGGCTCATTCAATGGAGTACGAGAATTTTGGTTACTTGTTTGATGTTCTACCTGATGGTACCATGCATTCATATGATCATATGCATAACATTTTTAACATTCATGACACATCGTTAAACAAAATTAATTTGGGTACAAACTAGTCATAAAAAATGGTGACAGTTTCCAATGATTTGAATCTTGAAGAAAAAAGAGAGATCATAAATGTACTTAAACGTCACGTGGTAGCGTTTTCTTGTCATATGAGGAAATGCCTGGAGCGGATAGATAGATCACGGAACACCATATCCCAACTGACCCTCGAATCAAGCTGATAAAATAAAAACTACGTCGCTTAATGCCCGAATGGACAGAAAAGGTCAAGGCCGAGCTGGCAAAACAAATTGAAGCTAAATTCTTAGAGGTGGTTGAATACCCAACATGGCTAGCCAATATTGTCCCAGTAGCAAAGAAGGATGGTAAAGTCATAGTTTGTGTGGATTTTAGGGACCTGAATAAAGCCTCCCTAAAATATGACTTTCCCCTACCCCACATAGATGTACTGGTCGATAGCGTAGCAAGGGCAGCTATGTATTCTTTCATGGATGGTTTCTCAGGCTATAACAAGATACTGATGGCTAAACTAACAAAATCAAAATAGCATTTATCACTGAATGGGGCATATACTACTACAAGGTGATGCTGTTTGGATTGAAAAATGCTGGCATAACATAGCAGTTGGCCGTCACGACCCTCCTGCATGATATGATCCATAAGAAGGTGGAAGTTTATGTGGATGATATGCTTGTTAAATCCAACACTAGAGAGGAGCATCCAGCTATCCTAGACAAGTTTTTCATTAGAATCGAGAAGTATAATCTACGCCTGAACCCCGAAAAAGTGTGTATTTGGGGTCACATCAAGGAAACTCCTACGGCATATATTTAGTAAAAAAGGAATCGAAATGGATCTTGATAAAAGCAAAGCCATTAGGGACATGCCCGCGCTAAAAATCGAGAAAGAAGTTCGATCATTCTTAGGGTCTCTACAGTATGTAAGCAGATTCATCGCCAGATTCACGACCATCTGTGAACAAATCTTCAAACTACCGTAAAAGGACTAATCAGTGGTTTGGAATGACCAGTGTCAGGTAGTGTTTGACAAAATAAAACAATACTTGTTAAACCCACTCATCCTTTTCCCACTAGAGCCTGGAAAATCCCTAACCCTATACCTAGCAATTGAGGATTTGTTGGTTGGGGCTATGCTTGTGCAAGAACATGGAGATAGAAGTGAACATGCAATCTATTACTTGAGCAAGAAATTACTCAAGTACAAATCAAGCTACACCCTGGTGGTTTGGTTGACAAAGAAGCTACGCCATTACTTCCAATCTTATTAAATAAAAGATATTGCAAAGAAAGACCCTATGAAGTACTTATGCCAGTCACCAACACTAGCTGGAAAACTCTCAAGATGGTTATTGCTATTATCTGAATTCGACATTGAATATGTAACCAAAAAAGTTATTAAGGGATGAACAGTTGCTGAATATTTTTTCAATCAACCCTTGGACTCTAACTACATTGAAATTCTAGAATTCCCAGATAAGAAACTAGCGTTGATAGAAGATGCAAGTGCAGAGTGGAAGATGTTCTTCGATGGTGCAATGAACAAGAACGGAGCTGGCTTAGGTGTTGTATTGATAACACCGCAAAACGAAGTCATACCTCTTTCCAAACGATTGGAGTTCCTAGTAACAAACAACAGTGCAGAATACGAAGCCTGCCTCTTTTGGGTTAGAGGCACTTCAAAAGGCAAGAGCAAGAGAATTATCTGTAGTTGGGGACTCAACTCTGGTTATAGAGCAAGTAACAGGTGATTGGGAGATAAGAGAAGAATCACTTCGCCCTTACGTGGAAGCAGTATGGAAGGTCTCAAAAAAGTTTTCCAAATGCATCTTCAAACACATACCAAGGGATGAAAACTAGAAGGCGAATGCACTTGCTACGTTGACATTAATGTGGGAAGGCCCTAAGACTCAATCAATGAAGCCTGTCATTCTACAAACGGCCAAGGAACCCTTCTATTATTGTCTAGTGAAAATAGAAGATCAACAAGCTACTGGGAATTGGTTCTTCGATGTTGTTAAATTTTTATAGAATGGGGAATACCTAGAAGGTGCAATAGACTTCGAAAGAACTTCATTACGATGGTTAGCTATCCAATTCAGATTAGTTGAAGAGGACTTGTTCAAACGAACATCAGAAGGGATGTTATTGAGATGTCTTACGAAACAAGAGGCACTATTGATCATGAGGAGAATGCATGTAGGAGATTGTGGGCCACACATGAATGGGATGGCACCGGTAAAGAAGATACAATGATAAGGGTATTACTGGATGACAATGGTCACAGATTGCATGTCGAAAGTACAAAATTGCCACGAGTGCCAGATCTATGGTGAAATCAGTCATCTACCCACGTCCGAGCTCCATAGCTTATCCACTCCTTAGCCATTCTCAACGTGGGGCATTGACATCATTGGTGAGATTTGGCCAAACTCGACTAATGGACATCGTTTCATTATAGTAGCAGTCGACTACTTTTTAAAATTTGTGGAAGCCGAATCTTACACCAACATCACGCTAAGAAGATGGTTAAGTTTGTACAAAAGCATATATTTGCCCGATATGGTATCCCACATCACATCATGACAGATAATGGTGTTCAATTCCAAGGAGCTACATCAGACCTAATGAATAAATATGTGATCGATAACCATCAATCATCACCATATAAGCCACAAGCTAATGGGGTAGTAGAGGCAGCCAATAAATCGATTAAGAAAATTTTGAGTAAGATGGTTGTTACCTACAGGGATTGGGCTGATAAGTTGCCATTCGCATTATGGGGATACAGAATGAGCGTCAAAACTCCCACCAATCAAACCCCTTTCTCTTTAGTACATGGGATGGAAGCAGTTTTACCGGTGGAAATGGAAGTAAAATTGCTTCGAGTGGCATTAGAGGTGAGATTAGAGGAGTCAGGCTGGGCAAAGGCCATATTTGAATAGCTAAACATGATAGATGAACAACGTTTAAAGGCATTGGATCATTTGCAGATATACTAACAAGGCATAGCTAGGGCATACAATAATCGAGTTAAATTCAGAAGCCAACCATTGAAAGCAGGAGACTTAGTTCTGAAATAAATGAGACCCCCAAATGTGGATGTGCAAGGAATGTTTTGCCCAAACTTGGAAGGTCCCTATGTCATAAAGAAAATCTTGAACAAAGGCGCTGCCAAGATCATGGACATGGATGGAAAGGAGTTTGTAAATCTAATCAATCAAGATAAGCTCAAATGTTACCACATGTAAAAATAAAAGAAGTAAATTCAAAAAAGTGGTACACTAAAAAAGAGAGAGAAATCAGTCCGTCAGATGTCATTTGGCAATTTGGGCAACAATTAGGACCATTCTTGTTTAAAAGTCAGAAATGCTAGTTGAGTTGAAATCTCGCGATGGGTGGCTAGGTAAAAGTTAGGGTTCTGTAAGGAATAGAGGGATTGCGAGTTAGAAAACCTATTATAGGCTGACTGGTGGCAGGATTCGAATCATTGGAAAACTTGTATTGTTTTTAAAGTTGTTCAATGAAATGTGTCATGTTTGCAAGGATTTTTGTTTATGTTTATATGAATGTGTGTATACAGAATTGTGAGCACAGGATTTTGTACAATCTAGCTTGTTCAATGATGACGGCTTTTTCGGGAAATTTATCCTCGAATCACACGATTTTGGATCATCCTACGATCTTCAAATGGGAATCCTCCTCGAACATTTTAAATTATTTAACTAAAAAAATATAAAAAAAAGAAATATATATATATATATATATATATATAAATTAAAAAAAAAAGAAAAAAAAACAGACGTAGTCCCGATCGAGACGGAGCCTCACGCGGAGGCAACCTCGCGCGAGGTAGCCTCGCGAGGAGGCAGCCCTCGTGAGGCCGCGCGAGGCAGCCTCGCGGGGAGGGAGCCTCGTGCGAGGCTACGCAAGGCAGCTCTCGCGAGGCTGCGCGAGGCAGCCTCGTGAGGAGGGAGCCTCGCACGAGGCAGCCCTCACGGGGCATCGCGAGGCAGCCTCGTGAGGAGGAAGCCTCGCAAGGAGGAAGCCTCGCGTGAGGCAGCCTCGCGAGGAGGCAACCTCCCGTGAGGCCTCGAGCGCGAAGCCTCGCAAGCAAGACCCCTCGCCGGCGAGGCTCTACATTTTCGATTTTTCGGGACTTTTTTATCTATAAATAGTCGAGTCTTTTTCAGTACAAGGGGCGGGAAAAGGGAGGGAGAAAAATCCTCTCTTTGAGAACAAAAAATAAAAATGATTTTTCTTACTTTCTTCTAACTTTTCTCGGATCCAAAAACACTTTCGGATCCCAAATTTCTTCATCTTTTTTATAAAATTTCTTCATCTTTTTATAAAATTTCTTCATCTTTTCTTCTAAATTCCTCAGATATTCTCCGGTCTAAAACCAATTTAGAACCCTTGTCTGATTGTCTTTTGGATAAATAAACACTTTATTTTCCAACAAAACATTCTTTTTTTCAATTAAATTACACTAAAATACAAAGAATTAAACGGAGATTTTTTGACTTTGTACATTAACCTTTTCACTTAAACCAAAAAGAACGAGGAACGCTACCGGGGATCAAACGGACACGTCGAAGTGGATTCACGCCAAAAGGGTAAAGCCTCTGAGTTCCTAGAGCTACAAATTCCATGTTCATCTTCTTTTTTTTAATTTTTATTTTTGACCTAGGATTTATTTTTATTCCTTGTTGTTGTAAATAATGTTGTAATTCTCCTTCTTCTTTTATTTTCTTTTAATTTTTGTGTTAGAACACCCCCACGAAGGGAATAAAACATATTCCCGGATCACAGACCACACTTTTTACCATGCAAGCAATTTCATTAATTAAAATGAGCAACCAATGTGCTAATAAAATGAACAGTTTTATTTAAATAAACAATATCGCGATTGATTTTTCTTAAGGCCACGCGGGCCTCACTAAATCCAAAATCGAACATACATTTTTTCCCCTGTGCTAACCTTTGTAGATGCAGGTAGATTAGGATTAGATGTATGTTTAGGATTTTATTTTCCTTCTGGTATTGTACATATTTTACGGAAAATGTAATTAATAGGGCAGCGGGCGGTTGCATCCCCCGATTTTTGAAAGCCTTGTAATTTTCATTTTTCGCTTTTATTTTCCGCATTTACTTACTGTTTTGTGGATGGTTTATTTTTCCATTTTGTGAATGATTTATTATTTCACAATACGTGAATCATGCATTTAACTTCAAAAATGAACAAAGTGCGAATATGCATAATTAAAAGAAAACGGTTTTCTATAGATGTAATATATTGTGATCACTTAAGAAATAAGCAACTTATCCCGGACCCGAATCTCTATGTCTTGGTGGGCCATCCCCCGGACGTTAAGCCTCACAGGACTCTAATTCCTAGAAAGAGCTAATCTAGGTGGCGACTCCACACTGAGAGACAGCGGATTCAGGTTTGAACTGATCTTAAACATTTTCGCCTTTTTCTCTTTCAAACCCTTTTTCTCCCGGGTCCTCGACCCGGTGCTTTTTCTCTTCTTTTTCAAAACACCTCGGTGGACCGCGCCTATGATGCCGCGCGCTCTCGGCCCACCGCTCCGTGTCGCCCGCTCACAGTGGTGACTTCGCTGGGGATTTTTCTAAAACTTGTTTTTTTTAAAAAAAAAGTTTTTAGTTTTTGGATAAGTGCCAAAAATTATTGATCACATTATTCCGTTTTCTCTTAATTTTGACATATTCATTATAATGCATTGTAGTAGAAGGGATTAGCCCATAAGTCTAAGGTACCCTATTACCACGAAGCTTTCTCTTGTACTAATTTGCCTCCTTGAGAAAAGATAATACTTGAGCAGGTGGAGCACTTGTTGCCATATCGCATGTACCTCCCTTGTTAGAGGCTTGGAGTGTATTTTAGCGCAACAAGAACCTTCTACATCAACAACCCATCTGTAACATTCATGTAAATAAACTATAGGCATTTTCCCTAGGGTGTTACCCAAACACGCTATCATGCATTATATTTTCCTGTAGGTGCGCTCCTTAGTATCTTCATGATCCTAAAATGAACCAAACTTAGGACAGAGACTAGCCAAAAGCCCTACATGCGGGAGTTATATGGTTGGAAGATATGATGTTGCAAGCTATGTGCTACTTGTACACTACTTTCATTTTGTCATTGTACAGATGTCATACTAACCACGAATTTTTGTGCAGACACTTGAACACACACACACTCATGATATTAAATTTACATATCACGTTTAGGCACAGTTGACACTATAGATCCTATCACCCTAGGATAACATAAAACCACTTAGGAAACATACCTTCCTTTTACTGCGTGATGTCCATTTGACGTCCGACACTTGGCCCCTAAGGGGCAATAACCTTTCCACCACATTACCCATTAGACGTCCACTCAACATCCAATTCATAGCCCTTCCAAGGTACACCAAAAGCCCAAACGAGGTAAATACCTACCCAAAACCATTTTTCCCACATTAAAGGATATCCCAGTCAAAATCCTAACCTAAGCCCACATGGAGCAAAATTTCCTACCCTACCAAATCTTCAAGGGTATACGCCTCATACCCGAATCATTCGCCCATGCTAGGCAATAATTCACGTATCACCGCATACCCTCAAATAGTGATGATCACATAGGTATCCGAAACTCCACCCTAATTAGGCAAATCATTCCTTAGATAGCCACATACGGTAGTTGTCTTCGTTAGGATATGTCGCCTAGTCATAGGATGAAACCTCAAACCTTTGACCTATTACCACACAGGTAGCTTAGTCAACTCCCTTGCATCACTCACGCTACAATGTCACACACTCATTGTACAAATCCCAAATCCAACCCCCGTTATTGGATTTTCATTTCCACATGTTTTCACTTTTACCTATCGACTAACTTGTTATTTCAAATGGATTGACATACATGTTATTTGACATCATGGCATGCTAACCCCTTGTGACTGCAGCCATAACATTAAAAATCTCATGCATTACCCGCATCATGGATCATATCATGAATCTTACATGCACGGTCTAATATTCTGCTCGTGTACTAAAGGGGGCTTGGAAGAGGCCTTGTCACCGCCTATTCCGTGTTTCCCTAATCATGGCCAATCTGGAGGAGGTTCCGTATACCGACTCAAGTGATGACTCGGGTTCAAACTCAGATTCAGATCAACGCACTATTATGGCCAGTCCACAAGGAGAAGGAGCAAGGGAAGATCACCCAGTCCTAACGGGATAAAATTCTCAGCAATCGTCGGTGAGCGACGAGGTTGCAGCTGCCCTGACAGCTTTCGCCAATAGCGAACAGCTAGCATCGCTCATTCGCCAACATGTTGGGAGGGCCCAAAATGCAGTGTCCAGCCCGGAGGTCACCCTCAATCCAACAAGGGGACCTCCCACCTCTCACATGGTACCCCCAACTACCTTTTATCAATTTTGGGTAGGACAAAGTCAACTGAACCAGGCTCCAATTGGTCTACCGGGATTTAACTTTTCCAATCCTTTCCAGCAGTAATTTGGTAACCAATTCTTCCAAGGGTAGCCTGTCCAGCCAGCATTCACATCGGGGCCTTTCTACCAAGGAATGACCCAACGGCCTATTCCTAACTGGAGTATGTCGGTCACCTCACAGTTCCAGGCACCTCAAATACCCCACTTTGTGGCATATCTCTAGGGTCAATATGGCTCTTATCCAAGTACAGGAGACGCCATCCTTCAACAACCAGGAATGGCGGAACTATGGTAACAATTCTTGGCCATTCACGGTGGCCACCTAAGGAACACATACCCTACGTAACAGACAATGGGAGAAGAAGACAGCTTGCCCCCAAACTTAGCAATGCCACAGTTTGAGAAGTACGTAGGATCTGGCGACCCACGAGCTCACTTAACGCATTATCAAATGGTGATGAGAGTATTGAGGGTCAGCGATCGAATGATGGCTAAGCTCTTCGTCGTCACCTTGGGCCACCCGATCAACGAATGGTACAGCCACCTTCCGCTGCACATAGCTACCAATTGGAATAGCCTCGCTCAAGCTATGCTGGAGCATTATGGTTTCAACTCTCAGATGGAAACCACAATGCAACATCTGGA
>CATIWQ010064924.1:0-12661 GCA_949673415.1 Euphorbia schlechtendalii | reverse complement strand
CCTTTCCCCTTTCCCTTTCATTTCATTTATTCTGTCTTCATTTTTGCATTTAAAGCTCTTAACTACACTGTCTGATGCCATGCCTTTAATTTCATCACTGCTGTTCTAATTAATTCACATTCTTTTGTTTTGCTTCCCATTTTTTTAGTTATAAAGTTCATTGCTTTCTCTCTGTGTGATTCATAGTAATGGGAAAGATTGGAGCAACTAACTGGTTTGCTGCAGTTAAAAGGGCTTTCAGGTCCCCCGGCAAGAACAACAGTAACAATCCCAAAAAATGCATCAAAAGAGAAAATCAAGAACTTGAAGAAGATATTGAAGATCATAAGGTAATACATAAAATTTTCACTCTTTTTGTTATTTTACTTTAAATTGATTTCTTGAATCTTGGTGTTTGTTTTAGAAGAGAGACAAGAAAAGAAGATGGATTTTCAAGAAAGGCGGAAGTAACAATCAAGAAACAGTTATTCATCACTCGGCCAACAACAACAAAATAGCCGAATCAAACGGGAAAGCGTTAAAAGACCGACATGCCCTTGCAGTAGCCATGGCGACCGCGGCAGCAGCTCAGGCAGCGGTAGCAACGGCACAAGCAGCGGTTGAGGTGGCAAGGCTAACGAGGCCTAATTCCGTCTTTCTCAAGCAACATATTGCCGCCATTTCCATTCAGACCGCTTTTCGCGGATACCTTGCGAGGCGAGCTTTGGTGGCGCTGAAGGGGCTCGTTAAGCTGCAAGCATTGGTGAGAGGGCACAATGTGAGGAAGAGGGCAAAGATGACATTTCACTGCATGCAAGCTCTTATGAGAGTGCAAGATAGAGTGCTCAAGGAACAAAGGAGCAGGCTTTCCAATTTCGAAGGGTGCAAAAAGACGAAATTATCCAACTACAACCCGAAACGTGAGGACATTCGTGAAATGTTGCAAGAAACAATGGATAGCATGGATTTCAGAAGGGACACGTCACTTGCTCATGATTTTTCTCACAAAGTTAGTTCCTTTTTTCTTCCTTATTATGGCCTAGTTAATTTCTATATGCCCCTTCAATTTCGCGAGTATTACATCACATGCGCCTAAATTTCTATAGCACAAATTTTATTTGATACGTATCTGGCTCCATCCAGCGTGGGATAAAGGCTTCGTCTTTAATCATGAACCATAATATTATGAAATATTAATATTGAAAATAATTATTATTGGTGTATTTGATGAAGATATGGAGGCCAAGTAGCTATGCAAGTGAAGGAGAATTGGAAGAGAAACCAAGAACATGGCAAAGGAGATCATCATTGTCAAGAGAACCAATCAAAATCGTGCAAATGGACACCTCAGCATCTCACAATTTCTCAACCCCGAAAAATTACCAAACTAGGCCTACTAGCTACTACGAGTCGCCGGCCACACCGTTACTGCTCGAACAAGCCCCCTATTCGGCGAGCCCTCGTTGCTCAACTCAGAACTACACACCTAACTACATGGCGGCTACCGCTTCGGCATCTGCGAAATCTCGTTTTCGGTCGCAAAGCGCGCCGAGGCAAAGGCCTAATTCGACTCCCGAGAGGGAGAAGAAGGGTAGTTCCGCGAAGAAACGGCTTTTTTTCCCTGAAACGGAACGGAGGTCCGATTCGTGTTCTACTCAGAGTGTTATCGGTGATCATGATGATTATCCTTGTGCTAATTATGATCTTAGCAGGTGGTTAAGGTCATAATTATTGGGAGGAAAAAAAGGTTAACTTTTTTTAGTATAGGTAGATGATCATTTTGGCTATTTGAACTAGAGAAATTAATGCTACATAATAAAGAAAATTCCTTTGCTTTAATTATTTATTTATTTTTGTGAAAAAGTAGCTGCATTCTACTGCATGCTGAGTCTAATATTGTGATTGTCCATTATGTAATTTGAAAGAGGAAAAGAAAGAATTATAAATGAAATCATATTGCTAATCTAATGATGATTAACTACTAAATAAGAGTAATGACAGATGAGATAATCACTGTGAAGATAATTAATAATATAAGTTTAGCTTTCTCAAATTTCTAGGTGACGATTGTTAATACACCTTATAGTAGAAAAATATTAGGCAGAAAGCAGATGCGGTGAGGGCCATCATGTTTTTAACTTTTACAAAATTGAATATTGAACTACTCATTCTTCCATTATATTAATGGAGGATCAATACCATGTGGATATTATTTGGTTCTTTTTTTTTTGGCTTTTAATTATTTAAGTATTCTTTTATTTATGGAGGATCAATCCATTATATTTAAGTATTCTTGTAATAAAGATGATGTGATGTGTAAATTATTGTGATCTTTGGTGCTAAAAGAGTTGTAATAAATTTAAAATTGAGTAAAATGGATTCATACTAAACACTGAATTTTTTAGTTTTTGATAGCATATTCATGCTAAATTCAATTAGTTTTTTTTAAAGATAATTATCTCTAATATGTTAACAATGTTTTGTAACCCAGATCTACATGCATTCTACATTGTCAAACAGCTGCCCATTAAATAATAATAATAATACTAATAAGAAATCGTATTATAAAATTCAAATCCACTGTCATTTACATTGTTTAGAATTTAGGAGAAAACATAAATATAACAGTAAGTTTACTTCAAATTCACATGTTTAACTTTTATTTTTCTGTCCATCCGTGTTCAATGTAGTTTTTTCTTGCAAAAATTATATTTAGAACTAGAAGGTACCTTGTGTCATATAGAAATAGTTACTAGTTAATGGTACTTGGTTCGTAACTTTGTATTTATTAATATTTTGATTCACTTAATACTGTTACTTGAGTATTTGGTAACTTCTTTCTAGCAACTCTATGTTGCAATTTTTTGCTCCTAAGTCCTAAAATACCTCAGATGTGTGGAATAGGAACTATATGGGATAAGATCAACAATAAGAGTATATACCAAATACAGTAAACAAAATATTATGAAAAAATTTGAGTATAAAACTGCATCTCTTTCTCTGCAACTCTAAGAATGATCAGTCTTGGTAATCAAATTCTTCTATACAGTGTGACTTTTTGGTTTGTGAAGTTAATGCTAACTATCCTAATTCTTCCTCTTAAATTTCTCTCCTGGCTACTCAACAAACTCAGAACTGATCTCTAACATTCCAAACATCTATGTTTTATAAGGCAGTGGTTGAACAACTATATAAAAACTTAAGTATAGGAATTCACAAGACATGAGATCTCTGCAGAAATCTTATATTATAGTGTTCATCTAGATTCTAGATTACAAATGTCCTCCTCTATTAGGAACAGAATTCTACATTGATTAAACAATGATACTTGACCCTATAAGCCTGAACCTTCTTGTTTCCTGAATTTAAGTTCAGGGTGTAACTTTTAGACATGGTGCTAAGCCTACATATAAAACCTCGGTCAAAGTTCAAGGGAAGAACTAATTCAAAATTGGACCAATCTAGCAGCTGAAATGTGGTTTCAGGCAGCTAAGTTAGTTTAAAATTTGACATTTTTAGCTTTTCTCCTAGAAAGAAATGCAACAACGCAAGGCAAAAAATCCATATGTAGCATGTTAATATGATATATCAGTATCAATAAAGTAGGGTTTTGTGTTCATCATTAGCAAATTTCTCATATCAAGAACCAAGCCAACAAATAAGGGAGAATGGAATTGGAAATCAACAACTCTCAAGAAGATAAGAACAAAGCATTATATCCAAATATAGAGTTAATTAAGAACTAAACAAAATCAAATTAAAAAACTTGAAGATAAAATAAGAAAGAAAAATTATTCGTTACTGGAATCTCTGTTTCGGAGTCTGTAAATGATACGGCCTCTAGAGGAATCATATCGACTGACCTCAACTCTCACTCTATCTCCAGGCAATATCCGAACATAATTCTTCCGAATCTTACCCGAAATATACCCGATAATCAGGTCTTGGTTGTCTAATTTAACCCGAAACATACCGTTGGGCAGCGATTCGGTGACCGAGCCTTCATGAGTCCACTTTTGCTCCCCGGTGGGATTAGGTTTTGCTTGAGTGGAAAAATCGAACCTAGGAGGTGAAACTGTGAGGGCGAGCGGAGTTGTTTTGACGAATCTCCGGCCGAGAAAGACAGTTGTTGGCGAGAAATAGGTGCGATTTGATGAAGACGGAGAAGTGACCCCGGCAGCGGCGGCAACAATATGGAATCGGGCGGTGGCGGAGGTCATATTGGTTGACGGAAACTGGAATTGAAGAGAAATGAAAGGGAGCTTAGCTGAAGCTCAAGGCTGAGCGTGTGGTTGAAAGAGAAAAAGGGATGAGAAGAAAATAGATGGATAAGTTTATTCATGCTCTAATTATAAACTATATTTATCAATTGTGCACCCAATTAAATTCTTTTTGGGCAATATTCACATTTGACTGAAATATAAGGTATGTTGTTAGAAATAGTATAAAAATTGGGTTTTCATGTGCAAAGTGTTGGTTGGACCGAATGAAAAAATTAGACATCAACGAGTCTCATAAATTCTATTTTCATTAATATTGGAGTTTCCATTAATGAATGGGTGATAGGCACAGAAATTGAATGTCGCACCAGATATAACTGAATGTGTAATTATTATATATGTTCAACAACAACCTTTTGTTGTTCTGGCGTCAAGTTGTACGATTATATTTTATTTTGGCTATTTTGAACAACAAAAACACATTAGCGACAACTAACAGCAAATTAATTAGCGACAGATTAACCAAACCAATCCTAAAAGAATACTTGCTAGGCATTGAACATGTAAATACTGTTTATAATTTTGTGCATGATATAGGCGTTACTTTACAAATTCATCATCTAAAGTTATGTGAAGCAATCCAACATCTAATTCATCATCTTCCGAAAATCCCCTTCAAGTTTTGAATTCATTCAATTCATTATATGTAAAATTGAATTCCTTAAAAAAAAACTGCACAGCCACATTTGAGAAATGATCAATTCTTGCCTCTCAAAGGTCAAGAATCTCTCCAAAAGTATTATAATTATTACATTCAAAATCAACGAACTTTGCTGCGAATCTGTACAACGAAGAAAGCACCAATATGCTCGTTAATGGAAACGATTTCACAACTTCCCAAATCCATCAAAATTCAAGAATTACACAAAAAAACATAATTCCACACTTGTTTTATTCGAATCCATGGCGAAATAAATAGGCATAAATCCATTACCTCAGCATCAAAACACACGAAGTCAACTTTTCGCGACGAATTGCTTCTGAGGAAGCGCTCGCCAGCCGATGTCCCGCCTATAAAACCCTTGAGGCCAATCGATTTGCTCAACCGCGTGATACGCTCTTTCCCTGGCCTCTTCGAGATCTCTTCCCTTGGCCGACACCCCGATCACACGGCCCCCGCTCGCTACGAAATTTCCATCCTTGTCCAAAGTTGTTCCAGCGTGGAATACTCTAACTGTGGGACCCACATTTTCGGCTTCTTCCACATTTCTAATTATCGTGCCCTTCTCGTAAGGGCCGGGATAGCCTTGGCTTGCCATTACCACAACCATGGCAGAGCCTTCGGACCAGTTCAGCGTTACCCCACTTAACTCTCCTCTACAGGCAGCAAGAAGAACTTGTGCTAGGTCCGATTCCAAGCGTACCATTAATGCCTGTTCATATCAGAAGCATTTTGAGCATAGTCGTCAAATCGAGATTCGAAATCCAAATTTTATGAATCGTGAATCGAATTGAATCGTAAGATTCGGATCAATTCTTGAAAGAAATATCTAGAATGTTCAACTTAAGTTAATACTAAATTTTAGTCAATACATACAATATTAATATAAAAAACAAATCATAACAACTAACCAAGTAACTTAAACTAGAACCTTATCAACTAAAATCATAATCACCGGTAATTTTTCATCATTTAGTGAATATAACTAAATAAAAATTTGAGAAACATTAAGCATTTTGAATCGTACGATTCATATGATTCAGATACGAAATCTGTCATGATTCTAAGCTTATTTCGATTCACCCCATAAACTCGTATCAATTGGTGAATCGAATCGAATCGTACGATTCGAATCGCGATTCGACTATTTTGATAACTATTAGGAAAAACAATCTTCTAGTCTTATAAGGTACCAACAAATGATCCTAACAATCCCTAGAATCAACAGCAACATACAAATTATAGAAACAAGGTTGTATCGTGATATTCTTAACGAAAAGCAGCTGAGGAACGGGGTTACGGGAGGCAAAACCATTTTAGCAGTAAAGTTCGCATCTTTCACATTGTCAGACGAAAGTGCTACGATTTAAAGAGACAATTTTTACAAAAAGCACATAATTTGTGATTACTTACTAACCTGACACTCAGGATCACCGAACCGTACGTTGTACTCGATTAGCTTAGGCAAGCCAGACTTCTTCTCAATCATTAACCCAGCATATAAAACTCCAACAAATTTGCAACCCTCAGCAGCCATTCCTTTCACAGTAGGAACAACAATAGTTTCCATAACTACCGACTGAAGTTCTCTCGTCAAAACAGGTGCCGGAGAATATGCCCCCATCCCGCCTGTATTCGGGCCTGTATCGCCATCCCCGACTCGCTTGTGGTCCTGAGCCGATTCCAATGGAATGGCAGTCTCTCCATCTACCAACGCAAAGAATGATGCTTCTTCTCCTTCCAAGTATTCCTCGACAATGACTCGGCCACCCGCCGAACCGAACTCACCCTTCACAAGCATTGAGTCAACCGCTTCAAATGCTTCCCCCAATGTTGTCGCAACAATTACCCCTTTTCCAGCAGCCAAACCATCTGCTTTGATCACTATAGGAGCCCCTTGGTCCTTAATATATCGTTTCGCAGCAGATGGATCAGTAAATGTTTGGTACTGCAACAAAAAAAATGAAATAAGTCAGGCTGTATATAAAGAAATGTAGGACTTGTAAGAAAATAAGGGCCTGTTTAGAATTGCTTTCCTCGGCTGTTGTCCTGAAAAGCTCCCAGTCGCTGATTAATTAGTATCAAGAGTCAAAATCTTTTTTTCAGTGCTAAAATATGTTGATATATGGAAAGTTTGTGTAGTGGAGCTTTTTCAGGACAGCAGTTGTGACAGCAATCCCAAACAGGACGATCATCGCGTGTTGTAATAACAAAACGTGGTTAAAGAAAACCTTTGCAGTGGGAATTCCGTATTTGTAACACAAGCTCTTCATGAAATTCTTTGATCCTTCCAAGGCAGCGGCTTCTGCTGAAGGACCAAAGGTCAGAATTCCGGCGTTGACAAGATCGTTTGAGAGGCCAGCAACGAGAGGGGCCTCTGGACCAACGACGACAAGTCCTACATCCCATTTGCGGCAGAACGATGTCACAGCTGAGCTGTCGGAGATGTCTAGGTCGGGAATACAGGTGGCATTTCCAGAGTTGGCGATCCCGGGATTTCCAGGAGCACAAAACACGGCATCACAGGACGGGGATCTTTGCAAACCGTAGCAAAGCGCGTGTTCTCGACCCCCTCCACCGATAACCAAAACCACCACCCTCTCTTCTGTAAGAACAAATAAGAATCAGCGATTGAATAACTAACTACAAAACTCTAACTTTCAATCTACACAAACATGTCTGTTTACTGTAACAGGAAGAATTGACAAACAATGTGGGGAAAAAGCTCCTTTCATATTCTTCCTATCATTTTACAATACAGAAGAACAATCTTCTAGGCTCAAACATAAATTAAAGCATCGAAAGACTAGTCATTCGAATAGCTAATGACTTCCACTAGTTTACAGGGAGTTCACAATCTTCCTTTCTGGTCAAAATTCACTAAAATGATGCAAAGGTATCCCTCAATAATTAAATTGATCAATGATCAGTCCATTAAGCATTTTTGTAGGAAAGTTTCACTAACGTGTGACAAACAACAAAGGAAAACACAAAAAAGAGGTTTTGAATAACGACCAAAACTTGGAAATTACACCATTAGATAAGGAAAAAATACACCAAATTAATATAAAGGAAACTTTTGAATTCTCACCAGAAGCAACATTGCAATTGGCACCAATTGAAGCCGAGTGCTCTACTTTCTGAGCGACACAATTATGAGCGGAGTTGGAAAGAGGTGAGGAGCTCTTAACAGAAAGGCGCAAATCCGAAGGGTTCTTCTTGAAACTGGTGGAACTCAAGTGAGCAACCGAAAACAAGGAAGACGAAAAACACTGAAAGAAATTACAAGATAGAGCGTTTGATGAATGGAAACCATTGGTTGAATTGAGACTGGGAGAAGGAAGCAGGTTTAAAGCAACAGAAGACATGGGAAATGCCGATATGGAAAAACCAATAATTACGAGCGCAGGAATAAGAAGAGAAGATGATAGAAATGGGGGATATTAGAGAGCTTTTAACGGCCCAGTAATACCAAAAAAATAGGAAGAAAACTAATGGATGTAAAGAGAAAACAAGTTGCTTTCTCGGTCTGTGGAAATACCACCAAACTGGCGGAGAAGAAGACTGCGGCTCGCGGTTCTATGCCTTAAAGCTGTGGGCTACGTCAGAAGTTTGTTAGAGTTCGATTCTCTAAATTCAAATATAGGAAAATTTTGGCTTAAGCTTTCTGGTTCAAAATGAAAGATTCGGATTGCATTATTCGTTCAGTTTCTCTTTTTCCTATAATTAAGTGAGATAATGCAACTTTAGATTTGCAAAATCCTTCTTTTGATCCAATTTTGAAAAGGATTGAACTTTGTTATATACGGTTCGATTAGGGCGAGATATGAGGTAAATGGACGTTTGACCTTGTTATATTCGATCACAAATCAAATCAGTTTAGTTGCAAATTTCAATAGTTCACGTTCAGTTCAGTTCACCTATGTGTACTTACAAGTTTAAACAATGTAGTATTGAAGTACATTAAAAAAGTTACTATATAATTACTCTTTAATTCAACAAATCATAATCATGTTTTTTTAATAAGAATCATAATCATGTTTTAGATGTGCTATAGTGAATGCTTAATTAACATGCAAATAGTAGGATGCTTACTATTAAGTAATAACTACTCGGAAACCATTTTTTTCTCGAGTTTTATATAACTACGAGATGTTTTGTACACCATGCTATTCTTTTTTGCACGATATTTTTTGAAGGTTTAATGCATCTATATTCTCTGAAGTTGTTTAAAATAAACTTTTGTCACCCTAAACTTTGAAATGTGATAAATAGTCACATTTAAATGTTTAAAACGAGTCACTTTACTCACTCACCATCACGTATCAGTTTCCAGTTGACTTGACTTTTTAAAAATGTCTTTTTTTTTTATTTTTTTTTCTCTCCAATTAGATACTAAAACGTAACATTGAGGGGTAAATTGATGCATTTAAAACAAGTTTAAGGAGGTTTATGATATATTTGAAAATTCAAGATGATAAGAATCTATTTTAGATAAGTTCATGTATAAATGCATGATATCAAGGCCATTAAAGGCCTCGAGGCCCATTAAAAGACCCAAATAACTACATGGGTCAAACAAAGATATACCTCGGCACGAACACGCGCTGATACCCTATCGACATAACATTGAACTGAGGTAAAGTATTACAAATTAATGACCTTCGACATTACCCACCGCGCTTAAGCTGAGACATCATCTTCAGAACCCACGCCGACACTGACACACTTCTTCTCTCTCTTCTGCCGCATTAAATGCATTACCGACTGGCAGAGATGAATCATTTAATGCTCCGACGGCGAACAAGACCCCCAAGCAGCTTACCACACGTGTACCTCTTACAGATGGGTCCCACACGTCATCATTACATGCAATCCTATAAATGACAAGATAATTTCTCACTGTGGAGGTAACTATTATTCTAAGAACACACTAAAACCACCTTTCTCAGACGCCTAATTAGATCGTCGGAGGGTCTTCGCCGAAAACACTTCCGATCGGAGACTTATTTTGCAGGACCCGGGAACACTGAAAGACTAGAAGACCATTCTTGAAAGACATCACATAAGAAGCTGGGTAGTGACATAATATTTCATATGTTGCCAATACTCTTTTTTCTATGTATTCCGTATGTTGATGTTTTCTATTCGTCAACTCTTTAATCAATTTTCATGTCAATCTACTTTCATTCTTTCATTTGTCAAACTTTCTTTTTTGAAAATAAAGATGAAATTAGAGACTTTGGCATATGGTATGCTCGATTCAGGTTCCTATTTGATCAAAGTATTTTAGTTTTTGTGCCAGTTTTAACAACATATGTTATTTGAGGTAAATTCGAGTTCAAAAATCAAAGCTGAAAGTAGAATAGAATATGAATAATGGTACATATTAATTTGGAATTTTATATGTTGCTATCTTTATTGAAAAGACGTGCATTAAGGTACACTCTAATTTAGCACATGAAGTTGAAAGATATTTTAATGTATTTAATTGAGATAAAGGTATATTTGACACAATTTCAGTCCACCTTCTTTCCCTCTTTTTCGTGGCACTTCTCTACACCAATACACCTTAAACAAGTTTTCTTAAATTTGTTGATCAAAATCTTGAGAGGTTTTTTTCTGGGAAATGAAGTTTTGAAGGAACTAGGGATTGATCTTTAATCATCTCTACCCACAATTAGTAGATGTATTAATTCCTAATATAAAATAGTAGCTATGATGATTACATTTGCTTCCCTCGTACAATTTGAATATATTTGTTATAAATTTTTTAAATTATAATGTAAATGATGATTACATTTGCTTCCCTCGTACAATTTGAATAAATTTGTTATAACTTTTTTAAATTATAATGTAAAATTTTTTTAATTTATCTATTTTCTTTTTGGAGGAATGCACCAATTTATTACGATGTATAAATTATATTTTTTACATTTGCACTATGAATAAATAATAAATAAAGTTTACCTTATTGTCATGTGTAAAAATTCTTTATAAATTTTATATGAAATTTTCAGCAAATATATAATTAAGTTGACATAACGGTGACATTTTTTAGGAGTTTGCATTATATGTTATAAATTTAATGGGAATTTAGCTTATTTTTTGTACTTTGAGGATTATGAAAAAAGTAGTCAAATTTGTTGGGTTTTAACCACGTATTGACTGGACTATTAAATGTAACAAAAAAAAAAACATAACATAATATATTGTAGTATAATTACGATAACAAGGAAAATAACTAAGTGTATTGAATAATTTTTTTCCATGTTAATGGTCTTGGTCATTGAATTATTTTTCACATGTATAACAAATAGAAAAACAACAATATTTTAACAGAAATATTGTAGCATAATAATTAATTACTTTCAAGATTAATTTTATCACAGAACAATCTCTACATATTAAAAGAAACAATTTGGTTTTAATTATAGCTTATAGAATTTATTATATTCAAACTATGTTTGTAACTTGAAACTTATATTTAATTTAATCCAAAAAAAATACATTTCATGGATATGCACATAAGACAAAAATTGATACTCATTTGATAATCTGGTACGTACATAGCAAATATTTCAGGCATGCTCAACTGATTGGTTTGGACAAACATACTTGAATATAGGTTCAATCCGATAAAAGCATGTAAGAATTAAAAAATATAATGAATTGAACATTAGTTTAACCTAATCTCTAGTCTAACATGATAGTCCAAATTCTTTAAAGTTCGAATTGGGGTTAAGTTTAATTCATAAATCCAATGTCGCACTAGCATGGCCTATTTGAGTATATATGATTATATATGATATATTATGTAAACTTAGTAAGTTATAAATAATATTTGATGCTAAATTGAGTTCACATGTTAAATTCACTCGGTTTATAGTTTTATGCCATACAATAATTCAGTAATGCTGTTGTTTTATCCATTATCAATCTATTGTCAAGTCATGGATTGAATTTAATTTAAATCTTAATTGAAATTTTGTTTAAAAACTTTAATATTTAATTTTTGTTTGATTGGCAGGTTGGTCCAGATTTTTTTCTAGAAATGAAGTTCCAAATTCACACCCGATTTGGTCCTCATAATTTTTTCATGGGTTTAATTGAACTTGAACGAATCATTTTTTTTGTAAAGTCCAACCAAGCATTACCCAAGTCCATCCGTTAAACAAATATAAAAAAAATATCACGTTATAATCTTGAGAGATAAATTTTCAATGTTTCCATATCATAAATAAACACCGACAACACACGAAATCTCAATACCATATATCATATCTCCAAGAATGTTCACCACAAGTTGGGGGTCGGGGCGGGGAATACCGTAGCACACATAATCCTGGTATCTGGAATACTATACAATATTCAAATTAAGGAATTTATTGATAAACTTATAAAGACATAATTCATAAATAAGCTACACAATATTTTTAAACAAGAAAAACAAAACATATGTTAATAAAAAGGGTAAATAATTATAACCTTCTCGTGTTTTGATTAAATACACTACTACCTCCCTATGTTATGAAAAATAATTATAACCTCCCTACATTTTGCTATTTTCATACTATAACCTCCCTGCATCTTTAATTATGTGTATTTCTATCAAAATTCTTAACATAACAAGTTTTTGTTAGTATATTTAGTTTTATTTTGTTTGTATTGTGAGGTTTGTAGTAATTAAAAGTACATTTTTGACAATTTGTAAAACATTTTTATAATTTTCAATGTATAA
>CATIWQ010064852.1:0-10740 GCA_949673415.1 Euphorbia schlechtendalii | reverse complement strand
TTGTTAAATATTTAGTTGATTGATTAAAATTAAGCTTTACAGTGAAATTGAATTGAATTATGTGTTTGATAAATTAGGGTTTGCAGTTAGGTTGAACTAAAATTGGAATCAAATTTATTATTACATTGCATATGCTTTATTGTGATTGATATGTATATAATTTTTCTATTAGATAGGAAAAGATGCTACAATTTATTCTTTTTTTAAAAGAAAAGAAAAGTGAAATACAATTGAACAATCAAGTTTTGTTGTAGATCAAGCTTTTGATAGCCAAACAAATACACCTCTAGACATTGCATAAACAGAAAACTTTGATATCAATTTATTACAATATGATCCGTGTTTGAGAAAAGAAAAGTCAAGCTCAATTGAACTATCAAGTCTTCTTGTAGATCAAGCTTTTGATAGTCAAACAAATATATCTCCAAACATTGCATCAATAGAAGACTTTGATATCAATTTATTACAACGTGATCCGGGTATGAGGCAACAAATATGTGAGTACCCTCTAAATAAGCAAGATGAAGTTCGAAGAGCATATATTATATTTGATCCGTATCAATGTATTTTGCCAAGTTATTCAAGAAGAAAACAACATTGTTTTCAACCTTCATGGTTCAAGTTATTTCCATCATGGTTGGAATATTCTCCAACCAAAGATGCTACATTTTGTTTGACATGCTATTTATTTTCTACTTCTTTTACTTTGGAAGCATACACTATCAACGGGTTTCGAAGTTGAAAAAAGGTAAGAGACGGTAAAAATTGTGCATTTTTAGCTCATATTGGGAAAGAGCTTACTTCTTCTCATCGAACTGCTAAAAAATCATGGACGAATTTCATAAATCAATCATTGCAAATTCAACAGAGATTTGAGTGGTTCACATCTCGAGAAATTGTGGAAAATAGATTGCGTTTAAAGACTTCAATTAATGTTGCTAGGTGGCTTGCTTTTCAAGGGTGTGCTTTTAGAGGTCACGATGAAACAAAAACTTCATTAAGACTTGGAAATCTGCAACAGTTACAAAGCTTAATCGCCTCTTACAATAGTGAAGTGGTAATGGATCTTGAAAATGCTCCAAAAAATGCATCTTATACATCACCGGGTATACAAAAAGAAATTTTACATATTTTTGCAACAAAGGTAAAAGATATAATTCGTGAAGAAATTTGTAATGCTAAGTTTTGCATTATTGTTGATGAAGCTTAAGATGAGTCAAAGAAAGAGCAAATGTCTATTATTTTAAGATTTGTTGACAAACATGGACTTGTAAGAGAGCAATTTTTTGGACTTGTTCATGTCAAAGACACTACAGCTTTGACATTAAAGAATGATATATTCTTTTTTCTTTCTCAGTATAACCTTGATGTTCACAATATTCGAGGGCAAGTTTATGATGGTGCAAGCAACATGAGAGGAGTGTGGAATGGCCTACAAGCTTTGATTTCAAATGAATGTCCATGAGCTTATTATGTTCATTGTATGGCACATCATTTGCAATTGGCATTAGTTTCTGCATCAAAAGAAGTCATCCCTATTCATCATTTCTTCACCAAGTTGAATTCCATAATTAATATAGTTGGTGCCTCGTGTAAGAGAAATGATTAATTGAAATTTGTTCATGCTAAAAATATTGCACATTTACTTGCTATTGGGGAGCTTGAAAGTGGAAAGGGGCTTAATCAAATTGGCACTTGACAAAGGCCAGGTGAGACACGATGGAGTTCCCATTTCAAATCTATTTGTAGCTTGATCAATATGTTTAGTGCAACATGTGAAATTTTATTGAATATTATTGATGATGGAGCTACTTCTGCTCAACGTGGAGATGCGGATGCAGCTTATGAGGCATTAACTACCTTTAAATTTTTTTTTATTTTGCATCTTATGAAAAGAGTTCTTGACATTTCTAATCTGCTTTGCCAAGTTTTGCAGAATTAATCTCAAGATATTTTGAATGCCATGCACCTTGTTTCATCTATTAAGTCATTGTTTCAAAAATTTAGAGATAGAGGATGGGATGACTTGATAGCCAACGTGAAATCTTTTTGTGAATTGGTTAATATACCCATCCCAAATTTGATGATGCTTATGTTTCAAGAAGAGGGAGATCTCATCATTAAGTTGATACGATTTCACTGGAATATCATTTTAAATTTGACATTTTTAATATTGTGATTGATGCTCAATTGAAAGAAATGAATAGTCGGTTTAATAAGGATACAATAGAATTACTTTTTCTTAGTTCAAGTTTAGATCCAAGGGAGATGAAAAAGGAATTCAGAGTTAATGATATGTGCAAGTTGGTTGAAAAATATTATTCCCAAGACTTTCTTGATCATGAGGTGATGCAACTAAGGACGTAATTTGAGCATTTTGATCATGAGAGACATCTTCCTGATTTTGGAGCACTATCAATAATTTCTGATTTATGTGAATGGATGGTGAAAACAAGAAAGTCTGAGATTTATCCTCTAGTATATAGGATGTGACTCTTATTTTGACTCTTCCTGTTTCTACAGCTACCACGGAATGGTCATTTTCAGCTATGAAAATAATCAAGAATAAGCTTCGCAACAAGATTGAAGATCAATTTCTCTCTGATTGTTTATTGCTATATGTTTAGAAAGAAATAGCTGAAAAAGTGTCTACATATTCACTTGTAGATGAATTTCGCGACTTGAAAAAGCATCTTATTCTCTTCTAATATGTATTTTACTTACTTACTTTTGATGTTTAACTTGAGTTAATGTATTAACTAATGTTTTAGAATCGACATATATTATTGCTTTATCGATCTTTTTTAGTTATCTTCATAAATTTTTGCCCCCCGTAGACTTCAGTCCTTGATTCGCCCCTGCCCTGACCCAACCACCACCTGGTTAGGTACCGACAAGAAGTGGCGGGTCATTTTTGGAAGCAAAGTCAACGACAAAGGGATTGCGATTCTGTACAAAAGTAAGGATTTTGTTAAGTGGGTTAAGGTAGAGAACCCATTGCATTCTACCACCGGTACCGGAATGTGGGAATGCCCAGATTTCTTCCCCGTGAGTGCTGATGTGGCAGTCGGGATTGATATGCCAGCTGTTGTTGGGACAAGAAGTGTTAAGTACGTGCTTAAGAAGAGTTTAGATGATAATAAATATGATTATTACATAATTGGGGATTATGACCAAGTCAACAACGTTAATCTACCTTATGAAGGATCAATCAATAATGGGAATGGATTAAGATATGATTATGGGAAATTTTATGCTTCCAAAACGCTCTTTGATAGTGTTACATGTAGAAGGATTTTGTGGTGTTGGGTTAATGAATCTGCCACCAAGGAGCAAAATGTTTTGAAGGCTTAGTTCGGAATTCAGGTAATTGATGACTTACAAATATGGTGTTAAAGTGATAAAAAGTTACAAAATCGGCTTATAATTTTTGGATAATTGTAAAATGTAGGCAATACCAAGAAATGTATATCTAGATAAATCAAGGAAGCAATTGGTGCAATGGCCAATTAAGGAAATTGAAAAGCTTAGGAAGAACTGATGGAAAATGTAAATCTAAAACGAATCCGGTACTTACCTTTTCCGTATGCCCGAGATCAAAGAGCAACGCTTTCGAATGCCAAATCGGATCCATCTCACAATTTGCCAAAGTATGGATGTGTATCCACAACTTCTGCAACAACGAAGATCGACAACAACCGATTTGCGATATTTTATCGCGAGAAAAAAACCTGGGAAAGAGAAAATAGTTGGAAAGGAAAATGATAATGTATAGGAAAATGAATTCCCAACTTTCACTACCATGTATTTCCAATTAATATGAATTGGAAATGCATTAATGCAATTAACTACTTAAACTCTTGATTATTTGCAATTAATTCTTTAAAGTTTTATAACTTTTCAATTTAGTTTAAATAACTAGATTAGATTGGATCCTTTGACCTGATTGACCTGCTCACGAGCGGACTGGGTATTTCCAACATCTCTCACTCGCACATGACAGGTCACATTCCGTACGAGGTTATCAAATCTTCAATATGTTGTGAAGTCGTACGACCAGCATACTATTAGGAACGCTTTGACTTGCACTTGTTAAGGTCCGGCAAAACTATCCTGAGTAGTACTTAACAAAATAGATTAGCATCTAAAATTTAGAACCATCTTGCACTCATTAGGGTCTGACAAGATTATTCTAATTGGTATTTAACCATATAAGTTAATATATGGTATATAAATAAATATCACATTGATATATATAGCATTTATGCTTTACAATATTCTGGTCAACAATCACCCACTTCCACATCTTTTGAGATCTCAGAAGTCTTAATCTATTATTCACTATCTTCTCACAAATATAAGATAGGCATGCCAGTGAACTAACAGAGCTCTGATGAATGTTAATTTGCCAAATCTTTATTTTAAGTTTTCAATTCCATACAAAACAATTTGGTTCATCAACCAATCTCTCCCAGATCGAATCATATCATAATCTCTTGGTGATTGATCAAATATCCTCCTTACTTCGCAAGATAACTCAATAATATTGAGGGTGAGGTCCAATAAAAATATAATGGACTAAGTCTCACATTAGAGAAGTTGAGATCCTTGTACATGGTACAAACTTCTCATCTCATGGTCACTAAGCATACATTATCTCGAGAACTTATTTCTCTCCCACTTTGATAATGTGTCATGGTGTCTTTTCCTTTCTACCCTTATAAAGGAGCGCATGTCTTATCATATCAACCAACACCATATAAAGGTTTTAGTTACAATGCAACCTAGCATATAATCTTGTTCGACTAAATGAACTACCTTTAGCTCTTCAGACAAATCATGACAAATTATCATGTGAACTACACAGTTCTTACCCAATTCCTTTTTGGATTCAGCACACAATGTTCTATACAATGCGATTTTCTTGTTACTCAACAAGTCGATATATGATTTTGAACAAGTTCCCGAACTACACATAGTTGTATCCTTGTGATAACACTAGGGTAAACACCCATGTGAGTGGGCTATTTCTCTATTCGACATGCTTTGAACAAAAAATAATATGTACATAACATACACACACATACATTGCTCATATAATAAAACTCATTTATATTAACACGAAATCATTCACGATTTGAAGGGTATAATAAATGAGGTAAACGAATAAAAAATTCTAAGCATATTTAACTCTTTGATATAATTCACATATACATCTTTCGAAGACATACTTTGTAAACAAATCTACAAGCATGTAATGAGTAGATAAATACCACATATTGACCTCTCCCCGTGCTCTTAATCTACAACTGACCAGATACTTGATATTGATATACTTATTACTACTACGATATTTTAGGTCTATCGCATAAAATATCGATATTTGACTATCTTTATACATAGTCAACATTTTGTTTGGAGCACTCAGCATAAGAAGACTCAAAAGTCTCTTTTGTTAAACAAAATCTTTTACCATATATGGAAAAAACTCAATTCTACCCTTAGCCTTAGCTAATATGCACCTATATATTATTCTATAAGGTCTATTTTCTTGGTTCAATACATTAGAGCATAATCAATGGTCATACACACGTATCTTACAATTTTTTAACGGTCTTCCACTACTCTATTACTGGAATGAATATATTACTTCAATGCACACAACATGATTTATATTTGGTCTGGAGAATAACATAGCATATGTAATGCCAATATATGTAACATTTTTCATATCCTCCTGTTCACCACTTTTCTACTAATAAGTTTAATAGTTTGTTCGCAAGATTTGACTATATATCAACAGTGCCAAAACTTGTTCACATAAAGTATAGGTGTTGTCAGTACCCCTTATCAAATAGAAAAATGATGATAACTGCAAGTGAACAGTTTCTATGTAGTTTTAAAAGATATCGAACCCACAGGGAAGGAACCAAGTCTAAAGATCAAATTGGGAAGTAGAATAAAAAGAAAATAGAATAAAATAGAGTTTTGGATAGGATGGTTAGAATGAAAAATGTGTGAATATAGGTATGAAAGATTAGAGAATCTAAATATATAGATTTCCCTATGAAATAAGGATAGTAGAGAAAACATGCAAGTTCAACAAAGATGTTACGATTCACTAGACTATCTAACAGACTCGGTTCAAAATGCCTAAATGTTCAATTATTCACCGCAGAGCAACACATGAAATAACTTTTCTAAGACTAGTGTAAATGAATTAAGACAATTATATAAACTTGGACAACGTCAATACTATGCTTAGTACGGGTCGCTCTCACATAGCCATATTTAGCAAGTTACCATTCCAAAAATGTCAGCTCACTAAACAGCATTATATCACAGATCCAGTGATTATACACGATATTGTTAACCCTGAAACTACTCTTAAAATTAACTCCAACGCATATAACTTGATTAACATAAAAGACTTAGCACGAAATACGCATTATGACACACAGACATATCATAAACTTCGAAATAGAGAGTATAAGTAGAAAGCAAAGCAAAGTTGTAAGGTATGCAAGTGAAAGCTAAAGTTGATCAAACCGTATCCACTCTTAAATGGGAGTTGTCAATTCCCGCAATTCCTACGTCTGCTTTGAATTCGGTCTTGGCCCGTACACAACCTCCGCTAGGATGCTATTCTTTGTGAATATTGAACAAACGAATATTGAAGAACGAAAACTTTTATTAATAAGTGATTTGCAAGTACACTTATACAACAATCGCTCGAGAATATAGAGAAATCTAGTGATTGAAATAAGGATTCGAATCACTTAAACATTTTCTCGCTAATACTTATGAACCTAGCGAACTCTCTATCTACACACTATATCTAACACTTTTTCTAATTCCAATGCCACCTTGATTGCCCTGGTGCACTACACAAAATTTGTAAGGTTTGGAGCCCTATTTATAGAGTTCGAAGGGTTGCGTTTATCTAAACAAAGAGTTATGTCTATTGGTGAAAGATTGCATTACTTCATTGTGATTGGTTGAGAAGCTTTGATCTAATCCACAATGGATAGGCAGCTTTTCATGATTGGTTGATTCTTGATAAGTGTCTTTTCATTGGTAGTTGATGGCGGTTAATGGCGGTTGATCAATCTTATCTGGCGGTTGGTAGTTAAGAAGATAAAACTAGAAAATCGTCCAAGTCACGACTGCGATACACAAGTCGCGACCGTGAATCTTTGATTGGTAATTTTCTATTTCTGAAGTGTACAAGTCATGACCGTGAATTGTGTTTTTCTTCAGAATTCTTCTTGTAACTTCACCAATCTTCGACAGCTTCGATCCTAAGCCAAATCTTTAAGTTCAATGCATCTTTGCGCACCTTTTTCACTCTTTTTTCGTAGAATTCCACTTTAGATCATTTTACTCCCAAGGTTTACCCAGTATCTGCATTTGCATAAAAAACAACTACATACGACGTGAAATCTTTTATATGAAGTATAAAAATGACTTAAACTATAGTGTTTAGTGTGTAAAATTATAATGATAATAAGTGTAATTAGACACTTGTCACCTCCCACTTGACAGAGTTTCAAGACAAATACTTACACTAAGATTCATATTCTTAGTAATCGCAATACTTATGGATTCATTATTCTGCATGTAGAATCTTTCTAATATTCCAGAGACAAAGATATTAATTATCTTATCCATTCATTTAGATATTGATCCTAGGACCTATGCAGACTTTCTCATGACTTACGTCATGAATTTACTAGATACCCAATCTTTCATCAGTATGGTATATGCATAATGGTTCTCCTTTACTATTCTAAATACCATATCCTTAAAACCTCATGAGATTATAAATTGACTTATCAATTCAAGAAACCTCGTGTTTTAATCTTTGGGACAAATCCTTTTGATTTTTCCATATTGATCTCTCATGACAATTCTCCCCTGAGAATAAAGGTCCATACACCTACTTGATGTAACTTTAAGGAAGATACAACTACTAAAGCTAAATTAACTTATACAATTTTTGCAACTGGCAAGAATATATTCTAACAAATTCTTATTAGTTTGTATATATGTATTCCTTAAATATAAGCCTAATGCTTTTAATTTACATTGATAATCCACTTGTTCTCAATATTTTTATGTCCTTCAAGCTAATTAACTTAATTCTTCTTCCATCAAATGCAACTATTCATCTCCCTTTAAAAACTCAATTTTCAGGGTTGGAACAATTTCCCAATTTACTCAAGCTCCAAATCTTCTTAAATATATCTCATATATTTATCATACCTCGAAATTCTTCCTTTTAAGCTCAATTATGTGGACTCACTCGAAGAAGAAATATTATAATGATCTAAGCTCATAATTGAGTTAAAAATATTGACTACCACTTGGATCAACAAGATTAGCTCCCACTTGGACCAATAACAATTTAGCTTCTCAACTCTCCCATGGAACAAGATCCCTTATTAATGTGATCATTATGGACCAATACATTTGAATTACTCCCACTTGAAAATATATCCAAAACATTAAGTTCAAGATTCTTAATAAAAGGACATGTTTTTGCCTAATACACTTAATCTATAGAACTCATTTCTAAGAAATTGATATTTCATTATTCAAAATTTTACAAATCTAGTTGCATTCTCCCCCACAAAAATATATCATTTTGATATGTTGGAGTATCTTAAAAGACAATCTATCTACCTCTTGGACCCAATTTTTCAAATTCTTTAAGGTAGAGCTAAAGTTAGTGATACAACCCTAATGTCATAACCAGGATTAATTTGTTACACTTATAGTCCATGTCACATATGGGTTAGGAAAGACAAACTTTGAAGGTACTGTTAGACATAATATATGCCCTAGGGGCAATTAGGATGATATGTCTTTACTAGCTATAATGTACAAATAGTTTAGGATTATTAATAATAATCAAAGGAATTTTGTTACTTATCAGTGCTTCCTTTTATTTGTATCTCGCTGGTATAATATATATTTGGATATGTATATGTGCATTGATGAAAAAAAAGTCTATGACTAATTCATAGCGTAAAAGTGCAAGGACATAGTGAGAGTTATGTGAAGTGAGAACTGCACATACGTGTTACTATGAATAGTCTAAATATCCCTAGTCATAGTTCCATTGAGACTAGACATCAATGGAGCGGATAGACTAGCATGTGTAGGCTTACTCCTTGGATTAGTTCCAAGCGGCTGATCTCACAAGCTATAGGTGGTACCTTGAGTTAACATATGAATGTATTAAGGTAATACATTGGAGAACGCCATAAGACAGACACTCGAAAATAACTATATCCATGTGTTGGTGTCATGTCTTATTGCAGTAGCAATACAAGGATCCTCAGACCTGAGATATTGTTTATCTTATGTAGGAGTTGTTATACTTTGGGTCATACTTATTCTTACCCTGGCAATCAAGATGACACAGGTGATTACAGGTATACCGATGATCACATGTTGGTAAGTTGTGTAGTCAAGATGGGATCCATCACTCCTGATATAGTAATATATGGAGATGTACCTTAAGGCCCCTTGTTGAAGTGATACACTCATAAACCTCTGCTTAGAGTATAAGATTGATGGAACGGGTTTCTAGTTAATCAAGATATAAAACCGCTGAGTGGTGTTCTTCATGAGCAAGTATAATTCCAGGATAACTATGGCTATTACATGAGCTGGCACTTAATCCGAGCTAAATAAACTGGATGGTATTGAACTTGATGGAAGGAGTGTATTGTACTGGTTACTACTACAAAACCGGATTAAGTCACAAGTACGTGACATTCTAAGTATCGGGGGATCATACGCCTTTGCTAGAAATCCCATTTGATCATCTAGAGCAATCGGGTTCCATAATGGTCTGGAACACTGAGCCTAAAAGTTCCCAGGCAGGAAGCCAAGTATAGGTTAACCTCTAGCGACTCTATACTTTGGGATCCTTTGAGGTCAAACAATTTGGGTCTTTATCGGACAATGAAAAGAACCTATGGACTAGGTGTTCGCCACTTTTCCACTAATAAGTTTAATATCTTTATGGTTCAAAAAAAGATGTTTGTGAGACTTGGCTATACTCGTTTAGTAAGACTTATCCTCAATAATAATGCCAAAAACTTGTTCACGAAATATATAGGTGTTGTCAATACCCCTTATCACATAGAAAAATGATGATAACTGCAAGTATACAGTTGCGATGTAGTTTTAAAAGATATCAAACCCACAGGGAAGGACTAGCTCTGAAGATCAACAAGGAAAGACAAAATAAAAGAAAATAGAAATAGTTTTGAGATTTTTGGAAAGGGAAGATCAGAATGAAAAGTTGAGTAAATATAGATGTAATAGATGAGAGACTCTAAATACATACATTTTCACTACGAACAAGTATAGCAGAGAAAACATGCAAGTTTAACAAAGATGTTAAGGCATACTAGACTAATATAACAAACTCGGTTCAACACGCTCAGATGTTCAATGATTCACCGTAGAGCAACACATTAAATAACTTTTCTAATCCTAGCGCAAACGAGATAAGACTATTATATAAACCTGGACAATGTCAATACTAAGCTTAATACAGGTCACTCTCACATAGCCATATTTAGCAAGTTACCATTCCAAAAATGTTGGCTCACTAAATAGCGTTATATCACAGATCCAGTGATTATACACGATATTGTTAACCCCGAAACTACTCTTAAAATTAACGCCAACGCATATAACTTGATTAACATAAAAGACTTA
>CATIWQ010064819.1:0-15943 GCA_949673415.1 Euphorbia schlechtendalii | reverse complement strand
GAAAGGCTTGTAACTTAAAATTTATTTCATTTCCTTTCTAACCATTTAAATGGATGGTTTTGTTAATAAACTCTCATATTTTTCCTCAGGTAATGAGCAGACATTTATGGAAAGATCATGCTACACAACCGAAAATCAAGTCTTCGCCCGGGTGAAGGCTCGATCGCCTACTTTTGTTGCCTTTACGACGGGAAAGACACAAATTTCAGATGTTTGAAGGAAGACTTTGATCTAGGTGGAATTTTTATTCGGATTCTGCAGCGGTTAGCTTCAAAGAATATTGCGACAGTGGAAGCAAGAACAATCAATATTTCGACAAAAGGTTGAAAAAGACATGTCTGATAAAAGGACGGTTTCTTCTTGACACAACCATTTTGCAACTTATAACTATCCAGTTTTCTTTTTTGAGAAATTCTTAGATGAAAATTTCAAATGTACATAATTCAAATGTCTCGCGCAACAAAGTGTAGATAACAAATTTTACCAAATCAAAGTTGAAGAGTAACAAAAGAGTTAGAAATTATGTTTTTTAATTATGGTCACTGGACCAAAATCTGTTGATTAAAAAATATGTATTCAGTTGTGCAAAAATGTGTTTATTGTATCTTGGGGTTTATTGTTTGCTTAGAAACAAATAAATCAAATTCAATAGATTCAAAGTCTCAATTGTAAGGTCCAACTTCCAAGACTCCATTTTCAGATTTTAGTTCTTTTGAGCATAGATTCTTTTAGTAATTGGCCACATACTAGGAAGTCCCAATCCAACTTGACACCTTGAACTTGATAACTTTAATCCAACGTCACAAATAATCTTTTGAATTTGGTAAAAGTGTGTTTATCTTGTGAATTCAAAAGTTTCTTAGCCACATCTCCTAAAAAATAGCAAAAAATTAGATGGAAATTCTTTGGGCATATGTGCTAAGTCTGGGTCTCTTTTGTTGAGAATTTGTGGCCTGATGGGTGTTGAGCTTGGTGATTTAAGTGAGCATATAACCGAGGTTGAACATATCTAAAACAAAACAAATTAGCTTGTGTTAAGGTCCATTAATCATCACTTATACTTCACTTTAAATATTTTTTTTATTTTAAAAGGGGATAAGTGGATAACCTACATCTTTTACACTCTTCTCAAGTGCAACTTGATATGGATCAACTACCACTTATCGAACACACCTTGGCCTATCTCTTCTCGAGGTCCACGGTTATTAATAGGTCCAGTCTTCTCTAATAGCCCAAACTCTACCAAGACTTCAAATACAAACCCAAGATCTTTCTAATTGTCAGCGAGTCTTTCTCCGCTTTGATACCATGTAAAGAATTTGTGACCTAAAGATTGTTGGATTCAATAGTTTGAGTGAACATATATGTGAGGTTGAACCCATCTAACACAAAAGCAATTGATTTGCATCAAGACCCAATTATACACCACTTATATATCACTCTTAATTTTGTATATTTTCAATGTGAGATAACTCACATCTCTAACATCTTTTCTCTCATGTGTTATTTTTGTATTCAAAAGTTTTATTTTTGTTAAAAGAGCTCGGATTAGGGATGGCAACAAGCCAAATCCGGATCAGATCTAGCTTGGACCCGATCTGGATTCGTTTGAATTTACAAGATCCAGATCCATCCGGATCCGTTGGATCTATAATTTTAGGATCCAGATCCAGATCTAACGGATCCGAGTCTTTAAATGGATCCAAAACGAATTCATGTAATTAACATCTACTTCTTAGTTTCGGTTTCTATACTTGTACCTTTCACCTTGTTTCAAATAGTTAACATGCTTATTTAATTATGTTCATGCAATTGGACTTACATGGATCTCAAACAATATTAATTACCCAATACTTTCAAGGTAAATAATAAATAAAAATGTAATTAATATATAATTACGGTTCCGGATCCAAGTATCATTGTAAAAATCGGACTTGGATCCGTATCTGTTTTCTTGGTATCAGATCTGACCAATCCAAAAAAATAAGATCCGGATTCTAAAACAAGGATCCGGGTCCAGGATCTGTTGCCATCCAAAGCTCGGCTATACACATGCAATGATGTTACTTTATTTGAATTGCTTGTTAGTCTTCAGATAAAATTTTCTTATTTCACGTCGATTATCTTGAATTATAAAACTATATATACTATCTTTGTTTCTTTCGTGTGTCTTTAATTTAGCATAGTTCCTCCATGTATATAATGTGTGATGGTCATGTCTTCCCCGGCGCGAGTGACCCGTCATGCATGCCGAGTGACATGTCAACTCAACAATCCTTTCCTTAGTGAGGAAGGTGTCAGGTCATCTCCCATGCTTATCCAAATAGCAAGGATCTCAATCCTAGATGGACTCTATCTCTTGCCGCAAATGATGCTTCCCAAGTAGAAGTGGTTGACTCCATCACTACTTGGGCTCATCCAACTCCTATATAAGGACTTCCACTACATGATAGAGGTACACTATTCATACTCACTAAATACTTTACTATTTCTCCGCCTCCTCTCTTAAATCCGTTGCCATGGAGAGACTACGCTGATCACACGGCTAACTCCTCTTAGTCACCCCTTGTTTTGAGGTTCTGACCATCACACAAGAAGGACAACTCATGATCAACATTCTGAGAAGATTGGCGCGTGAGAGACAATTTCTCACACCAATCTTTCACACACACATTGTAACTTTCTTCATTCCAAATTTCATTTTGGTCGGATGAAACATTTTAAGTTTGAAAGGAAATAGATGGAAATTAGCTCCCTTCTCATCCAACCAAATTTTTAAAATTCATCAATTCAAACATATATTTAAGCTCATGTCTTTTCCTTTTCTTCCAAAACTTCGTCCCAAAGAAAACCTTAATTTTAATACATTCTTTTCTTCCAAATAAAATTTGAAAAAATAAACTTCCAAATTAATTTGAACTTTTATTAAAAATGTATCTTAATACATTGTACCCCTTCTAATAGACGATGGAGGCATTTTCAGTGATAATGAGAGTGTTTCATGGGCAGGGTCATTTATGAGAGAGTGCGTTAAGGCGACCGTCCAGCGCCCATGGCGGTAAGGGGTTTAAAATAATTTTTCAAACATTTTACTTAGTATTGTGAATGGGCATGTTCATGGGCTGCTTTCAATTTTTATCCACCTTCAACCCATGCTTTTTTGGAAGGATTCCAAGCTGATGTTAGAGCTATCCGATTTGCTAGAGACAAATAATCTTTGACTTAAGAGCTACTCCTCTCATGTTGTTAAGCTTTTCAACTCTCACTCATCGTTGGTCCTTTGGAAGATAGACTGGATTTGCTAGATTGCTTACATCTAATTGGTTCCATGATTGTGGTAATTGTCTCACACATTGAAGGCAATCATGTTGTGGATGGGCTAGCACAATATGATTGTGTTAATTTTATTAATTCTTGGTTTGATGTAATCTCCAACCTTTTGGGCTTAATATATCAAGATTTCCTGAACTTGTCCTAAACTTATATTTATAGCTAAACTATATTCTTCGGTCAAAAAGCCTCATTTTTTTCTAATGAAAATATTTTCATTATTTAAGTGGTCGAGCTTCATATCAATTCATTTTGTTTATAATTCTTTTATCATGATTTTTTCGGTTTTTTTCTAATAAAGTTCAAAATTAAAAAAAAGTCCGGGCTCGGTCTTTTTTTCTTAGTTATTGGACATACCAACCTAGTTGGGGTGTTTGGTTCTAACCAATTACATCCTTATTGACATGGGAAATCATTAAAAAGTCATAATTATTTACGTGATTTCATTTTGAAAGACTAAAACCTAAAAAATGCACTGACAATAAATGTAATAACGATTATATATATACGTTAACCCCAGCCTAAAAACATATAAAACATAAGAAAATAGCAGCTACGCCAACAAACATATAATTGCATTAGCTAAATAACAAATAAACACAATAATGGCCTATCAATGGACCTCCCTATACATAGGAAACACCTCCCTATATGAGGTATGTCCGTCTATAAATAGCTCATTTCAATTTGAGCAAAATAAATAATATTTGTAATAATAAACAAATAAATAAATATTGTGACACATGTACACATATAATTAATCATGCAATACTTTAATGCTAAAGCAGAAAAAACAAAGTTGTTTAATGCACTCATGTAAATCTTGTGCTATAATTAATTACTTGCTATATTCGAAATATATGTGAAAATTTGTCTGATATAAGTTGAATGTATAAATTGATAATAGACAAAAGCAAAGACAAGTAGTACTTTTGCATTTAGTGGATTAGTTTAGTTTAGTCCCTAATTCTCAAATCTCAACCACCATTTGAGACCATCTATTTTGTCTTCTTTTTCTGTGTTTCTTTCTGCAATCTTCTATGGTTTTCTTCTCCAACTTATAATATTGAAAATTTAGTCCATGATGATCAAGCATAACATCATCTTTAATATAGAAAAGTATCACAAACCCTACCTTATTTAAGGTTAATTACTTTTAAGGTATGCTAAATAAAACTATGGAATATATATTACACACTAATGAGTCATGTTTGCATAGTATCCTTTTTTTTTCTTTTTACTTAGTGAAGAAAGACTTTTACTTGAAATTAAAACCTTAATCTAGTTTGAAGCTGATTTAACCAACTTATAATCTAGCTGCATTCACCACATGGACTTGTAGCTAGATAACCAACATGAATCTAGATCGAACCCCATAGTAAGTTATAAAAGTATATTTGTAGGTTAAACTAATTTAATGAACTTTAATCTATCCGTATATGCTAATACAATGTGGACTTGTAGCTTAAAACTTGACTTGAATTCAGATTCAAATGATAAAATACCGAAAATGATAATGTAAGTAAAAGATCATCACTTGATAACCAATATATATTAGTACTCACACCTCAAATTAAAGTAACTAGAGTAGATAATTAGAAGATTCCTACATTTTTTTATGAAGATTATTTTTGTCACAATTACCTAGCTATAAACATATAATTAAGTGTATTTATATATAGATAGATAGGTAAAAAGTTTTTGTAACTTATTACTTGAATGGATTGTCAACATTGTACTGATCTCTATTTGCTTCAGGCATTGGATTCCACTCCCACAATCTCTCCGAAAAGGCGGTAGGCAGCGAGTTCGGTAGGACATTAAAGGCGAGCGGCTGCATTTGAGGCGACATAATCGAAAACTGTGAAGGCTGAGGTGGCGGCAGCTGCTGCTCTTGCTGGTGACCGTAAAAATTCTGATAATTTACGAGCCTGTGAAGATCATCTACCGCGTTGGATGAGGCAGAAGCTGAACCAGTAGCGAAAAGATTTGTGTGGTTCGGGACTAATGAACAAACTTGTCGAGATTGGTTGAGAAAAATTTCGTCTTCTTCAACTGTAGGAGGATGAACCAATCCGATTGAAGTGGTACTAGTTGGAACGGTATTGTATAGGTTAGCTTTCGAAAGTCCTAGGGCAGTTCTAACATCTAAATTGCTACAACTTCCGTCTGTTTGAGTGCCGATTTTTTGTATTCCGAGGTGTTGTGATTGGCCTCCTGTCGTTGCATATGGGTGATATCTTTCTACATTGGCAATGTGAGGCTGCCCGATTTTTTTATTGGGTTGAGGCCCTCTTGACGATGATGCTCGTATAGGTAGCGAACGGAGAATAGATGGGTGATCTTCTATTCCAGCCCGCTTGTATACTTTGCAGAGTGATATCTCAGCCTGAAACAGAAGAATAATGCATGAAATTGAGAAGAGATTAATTGAAGTGCTTTAATTTTTCTTTTAATGAGAAAAAAAACTTGTTTATCTTTAATCCATTTTGTGCTTGTTCAAATGAACATTCAAGAAACACTTATAACCCATATTAGGACTTTTGAAATTAGGGTTAGCGAAAGCATGTACAAGTAAAGGGCATCAAATTTTAAGCAGTCTGTGAATCATGTAGCTCATTAATATGCTTGCCAGAGCATTTATTTCCGATTTTTTTCTTGAACAATGGTTCCTGGCAACGAGTGAATTGATTGTGTTCGAATTCGGATCACAAATGTTTAATGAATTAGAATTTCCAATTTTGACATATTTTATATGTGAAGGCAAGCAAACTATTGAGTTAATCCATATAATGATCATGATATAAACACATTCATAATAATGCTGGAGCTCATAAATGAATGGTTAACAAGGAAAGCGAGGTTCATGTATAGAAATACCTTTTGATATTTTTCGGTTTCGTGTTGAGGCAAGCGATATTCGTTCATGATCCAGCCTGTTCTAATACCTTTGGGCGCCTTCCCAGAGTAGAAAACTAGGGTTTTCTTTAACCCAATTGACCTTGAAGTTTCAGTCTTGATCATCCGGTCAGCTCCCGTGGCTTTCCAATACCCAGATGTTGTCACCCGATTAGGACGATCTCCGTTTCGGTATTTTCTGTCTCTTGGAACATAAAAGTACCATTCTTTCTCTCCAATCGCCGCCAAAGCTGAACCGAAATTGAGAAAAAGTCAATAATTGAATCAAAAAAAGAACCAAAAATGATAGCAAAAGAACAAGGAAACATATAGTGTAAGATTATTAGGAGCCACAAAATCAAGAAAATCTCATAAGGGTAATAGACAAAAAAAAAAAGGATAGGATTCATGTATAGACATATGAGAATCAATCCATTCTTCGATGGATTGGAAGAAACTGTTGTAGGAGACTTGAAATTTATGAATTCAATTCTCGACAACAAAATGAAATGGAAAAAAAAAGTTATAATACGAGACTCGAAATTCTTAGTTCAACGCTCAATATATATACCTGAATTGATAGGAGAAATTGTAATATATAAAAAGAAACAAAGTTGTGAGTTCCACACCTACTCGAATGAATTGGAAGGGACAATAGTACAAAATTTGAGACTCCGAGTTCATGCATGACTCGAGGTTGATTTCAACACGGATTGGAAGAAAGAACGATACAACCGAACACTCGACACATGAATGGATTAGAAGAACAAACACTGCAAGATTCGAGATTCCGAGTTCTACACAGTTCACTCGAAATTCATGAATTTAAAACTCGACAACAAAATTGATCGAGTTAGTAGAAAAGGCTATAAACACATGAGACTCGAGGTTCTGAGTTCTAAACCCAATACCCGAATTGATAGGAGAAGTTGTAAAAAAGAAAAACCTCGAAAAGACTTGAGATTCCAAGTTCAACACCGGCCAATACCCCGAAAAGACTCAAGGATTGGAAGAAAGAACAATCAACAGAAACTCGATCGGTCACACGAATCCCGAATTGTTAAGAAGAAAGAACACTCGCTACAAGACTCGATATCCCGAAAAGGGAAATAGAAAGGAAGAGAAATGAAGAGAAGCCCAACAAGGAGAGGGGGAAATGATGATATAAAGAGAGAAAGAGAAAGAGAAAGAGATAGAAAGATATACCAGGAAGCTCCCAAGGGTCATAGCGATAAAGATCCAAGAAAGTGATGAGTTCAACATTGAAACGTTTGCCCTCAACCTTACGGCGAAGGTAGAACTCAACCAGCTCCTCTTCTGTTGGATGAAACCTAAATCCAGGCATTACCATGTCTTCTTCGTGATCATCTTTACTACTACTACTACTTCCTTTATTACTGCTTTCATTATTATTAACAACAACGTTGTTGTTGTTGTTGCTATTACAGTCGTTGTTTGTTAAGCTCATCTTCGCTGCTACTGCCATAAACTAAACAAAACACACTCTAAATTTTTAACTGATAAATCTCCAGTTTCTCTACTGTCATAAACTCCACTTTTGGGTTTGCTTCCTCTCTTTATATGAATTCCGAGGTGCAGGTTGTGTCCGAGATAATATTTTCTTTTTTTTTTAAAAGTAATTTATGCTCAACAGTTAATATTATTATTATTTATTGATTGAAAAGAAATAAGTGGAAAAAGATCTGCAGAAAGGAGGGCCTACAAACGGTTTAAGATGAGGAAAGTGACACTACACAGAGGAAGACAGAGTGGCTACACCTCTATGCGGTGCTTTTGGACTCTTCTCATTTCTACCGCTGATTTTCTTTTAGTTCTTCTTATTATTTATTTATCAATTTATTTTTTTTAATTTGATTTAATTGCAAAATTCCACCACTTTATTTTGATTTCATGTCTAGTTTCATCCGTGCAATAACCTTTTGGAAATTTTCAGGTTTTTTATTACTGCATTTTTTATGTGTATATTAATGTCCTTTAATAAAGTCAAAATTATATAATTTATGCATTTTGGATTCCTGCCTTATGTAAGACAGTTTATATGGGCCTTGCATGCTTATGAGTTGACTTTCAGTTTAATATGGCCAAAATATAATATTATGTCAATGTTGAATATATTTTTTTGATAAATGAAAATAATATTCTAAACTTCAGTAATTATTGGATGGAGTAACCATAGAATATTTTGATCATAAAATCTCATCATCACCAATGATCTAGCTCATATGTAGTAAGTGTAATTTTGGGGCCGGGTAAGGAAATCCTGTAATTCTATAACTTTTAAGCATAATGAGTATATATATATATATATATATATATATAATTTCATTGCAACCAACTATATAATAAAAAAAAGGGCAATGGCCAAAGTTAAATTTTAAACCACTTATTTTAGAAGGTTATCCAACCTTATCAAAGACCATCATATCCATATAAAAGGGAATTCAGCAATTGGAGTTAATTCACTACGACTGACAATCTAACATGTTAGTCATGCCATATTGGCAAGCTATGAATCAACAATCTTAGTTAGCCATCAGTTGAAACTATATTGTATCATAATTTGTCAAAAAAGAAAAAAGAAAAAACTATGTTGTATCATAGCTGTTTTTCAAAAAAAAAAATGTTGTATCATAGCCTCTAGAATCTAGAGCCGAGAGGTAATTTTATTTATTTTGGTATTCTTTTGTTGATTAAATTTGACTAAATACATTGTAAGTTCCTTGTATTTGGACCAAATAGTCTACTGCTAGCTAAACTTTCACTTGTATGTATTAATCCTTTTTTTTAATGAAGCCGAGACTGGGAATTCCGACACAAATTTTAAAATAAAAATTACAAAAAGAGTAAAAGAAAAAAAAAGAAAACAAACGAGTCATAAATGACCAACAAAATAAAAATAAATAAACTCTTTATGTTGGAGAATATTTGTCCGGTTTCCTACAGTCATGTTGAGCTTGCTCTCTAGTTGCAACCTTGATGCTTTTCTTTCTTCTTGACCGAAACTGACTTCCAATTAGAGGTAAAGGTTCTCGTAACCCTATCTTCCTCTCTTGTAGGAGAATTATGATCCATAATCATATTACATGTAGACCCGCTTATAGAAGAGCTAGATCCCGTTCTTTTGGAAGCCGAAGTAATAATAGAATCCCCGAAAGCTTTCATATGAACATTTGGTGATAAACTCCGCCGAATATTCTCTTCTTACCCTTTAATTGTTTAAAACCAACCATGTCATTTTTTTAATAAAATTGAGGTTAGAAAATTCCGGCCCTATTTATTAAAATGAAAAGCAAAGAAAATTTAACTAAAAAGTAAAAACAAACAAAAATGGGACAAGCTAAACATACAAGTTGTAAGAGCAATCATCAATGAGTTCGGGTTGTTTCTTCCGTGTACGACTGCCTGTTTGTTTCGAGTTTTGCTTTTGACCATGCACAGAGAAAGGAAAATCTTTGCGATTGTCAAGACAATGACCATGTTCTGAGTCCGGAATAGTCTCGCTCCACGAAGAACAGCTTTCGGATTGAGAAATTCTCAAAACCGAGTTACCCATGATAGGGATAGGGCTTGTTTGTTTACCTTGAAAGAGTGCACTTCAATTTAATCCCTTCAGGATTATAGACTTGAAGCTCGTGTGTGCACCTATAAGCATATTATTTTTTCCTTAAGTCCAAACTCTGTTTTTTATGTTTACTTTGTGTGAAGAGTGCTAGGTGATTCGGTGGCTGCCCCTGCTTCCTATCCTCAGAGGACTCACAAAAATCAACTCATCTTTACAGTTCTTTAATCCCTTTTTCATTACCAACAAATGGAATCATATTGAGTTTCGTTGCGGGCTCATCCTCATTATAATCACTCATATTAGCCCCTCTTTCCTTTTCTTTATCATTTTCTTGATAATTTTTTACCCCTTCTCGATCTTTTGAAACACTATAAGGATATGACTTATCCATTACGGACATGATGCCCTTAGGCGAATTTCTTGGTTCATCTTCACTACAACTCTCAATTGTAGGCATTGAGGGGGGATTTATACACGCGATCCCCTTGTTGCTTTTGTTTCCTCGAAATGGTGTTCCAACTCAAGCTGCCCTTATTTTTATCATTAGGTTACTCTTTCCACTCCTTTGACGACAGAGGTTTTTTATTTCCTTCGAAAATTTAGCCGGCCTTCCTACTTGGCTACCTCCTTTCCTATAATTCCCCGCCATGTGTCTTATGGAGCGACATTTAAAGCACATGTCTAATATATTTTCATACTTTAGAGAATTCAAAGTTTATCCTTCTTTGTGTCAAACCGAATTTGATATTTCAAGAGATTAGCAAAATCAACATCAATCAAAATTCGAGCAAAATGGTCAAATTCTCCATCAATTGTTTTTTGTCAAATTATATTAGAATTTTAATACCTCAAGTGATATCATTCAGAATTCGTTTATCCCAAATCTCCCACGGAAGATTATAAAATAGTACCCAAACTTATAAAGTTTTTTTGTCTATAATTAGATACATCAAACCCCATTTTCCATGCCATGAACTTCATGATTTCAGGTAGAAAGTTAATACCACCACGCTGCCATAGATAGTAAACCTCTGCTTTTGATGACAAGATTATGTGATAGAAGCTTTTGCCAAGCGAAACCAATTTGCATGGGTTGTTAAAGTTTTCAAATATTTGACAACCTATTCTTTAAATCAACATGCATCCAGAGATTTATCCCCTTCTGAAGGTTTGTATGACCAATCAACAATAATTTGCATGACTCAATTTGCTCATCATAAATTGGTTGGGGTATTTTAAATGCCTTATAACTACTTCTTGCATCAAAGATAATACTCTTAAAAGGCACATCAATAGTATTCAAGATATGTGGAATACTTGAAACAATTGAATCAAAAGATGGTTTGGTGGACTAATGCTGTGGAACATTGTCCATGAGAATTGCAGCATTCGATTAAGGAGCAATAGATCGAATTGGGGCTGCAATAATTCCATGAGGGATTGTAGAAAAAGGAGGTGCATCCAAGGGAGTGAGGCCTAGGACGAGAAGGATGCTATCATCCTGTATAGTAGGCAAAGAAAGAGGGCAAGAAAGGTGAGTGACACCAGCAATCATCGGGTAGGTAAGAAAGCGGCGGAGGCTGCTAAGGGCAGCAGGGGTTTCAAAACCCTAGCAAAGTCGATTGCAATTGCGTTCAAGACTAAAAATGTTATATTCTAGGTGGTATTGGAAATTCTCTTTTGAAATTTACTAATATGATGTTTCTCTCTCCTTGCCACATCAATATTGGGCAATTAATAGGTGCATATTGCCAACTTTAGAAAGTTATTAGGATTAACTTACGATGAATTTGGGGGGTGACAGTATGATATTTGAGCTGCCCCAAATACAAAGGTTAACTTACGATGAATTTGGCGATCAAATGTCGTATCTTTGTTATTTGGATTTGGATTTACTAAAATTCCAATAATTAAAGTTTCACATTTGAGTCAACATCAACCATCTATTAAATTTTAATGGTTGAAATTTCATTTTTTATTGTTTGTAGAGTCCACAATGAATTAAATGTCCACCATTAAAAATCATTATATGATTGAGATTGACTGATTTTAAATTTCCACCATTAAAAATCAGTATATGAATTAAATTTCACGATTAAAAATCAGTAAATTTCCACCGTTGAAATTTAGAGAATATAAATCCTATTTAATTCTATTTATGTGCAATGGATGATATAATTATAAATGTTGAAGCTTGCAAAAACTTTTGAGTAATATAATTCAAGAGAAAATATTCATCTTTATCATTAGAGTGACCTAGATTGCTCATGTCATCATGAACTATTAAAAACTGTAAATTACTCTCTAACTTGCATCATTTTATCTATAAACATCACATATCAATTTCTGATTGGTTTGATTTCAAAAATGTCAATTTCCTTATTTTTGCATCCTCAAAGTGAAGTTGACACATAACATTGGGGAGGGGGGGGGATGGTGGACATTTTTACAAATGAGAGAGTTATTTGGAATTTTTGAAACTTCAGGATGCATTAAACGTTTAGTCCCGACTTTAAAGGAGTTCCTGATGCATTTAACCAAATATATTATCGTGCAGAATATGGTGGTTGGATGATATATTTATAGAATAATTTCTTCTAACCTAAAGCTATTGGATGTTTCTTGAATTTTCAAAGAAGGATAAAAAATGATTAAGAGTGTCATGTAAAATAATATTAAAGATCTAATATAAGTTGAAATTTTAGAATGAACTTTAGATGTGATTGACTATAAAATTCATAAAATACATGAGATCAATGTATATGCACATGCCATTTTCTTCAGCTTGTGCAAGTGTGGATTAGATGCTAAAAAATCTAACCAAGATACAGAACACCAATAAAATTTTAATTATGAATTTTAATCACAATTACTGAAAGGTAATTGGTAATATTAAAATAATATAAATGAAAAAATAGGTAGATGTATAAAATGCAATTGGAAGGGAGGTGGAAATTTGGGAATGATGGGGGCAAATAAGTATAGGTGGGGGATAGTTTGGAGCTGGATTTTGATTTTGATTTTGAATTTGTAAATATTATGATTTGAGTAGTTGTTTTTTTGATATTTAATAATAATATTATGATGTTGAATGAAGAACTCAAAGGATACCCGTGACCACTCCTATATATTGATGACAATAACTTCTCTTTCACTCAATTTGCTTTTACTTAGTTGTTTCTTTTATTCATTCTTTTAAAAAAAAAATTGTTATGTTACATGTGTTCGAAAAATAAATTTATTCAATTCAAATAACTGGGGAATAGCCTGATAAAATTTAAGGCATATTTTTATCGAGATATTTATTTGTTCAGAGTCTTAAACTATGATTGAAGCATGCTTGGAAACTAGTCTGGACTAGAAAAAAAAAGCTAAAATACTTGGAATCTTTACAAATTACATATAAAAATGAATTATTTCATGTTCATAATCTCAACACTTATAAATAAGTAATTTTGGAACGGTTTAAATGTATTTTAGGATCAATTTTTATATGTTACTTATGATAAAATAATATATGGATGTAGGCCTTGTTCTCTTCAATTTCTGAAAGTTGAACTTAACTGAACTGAACTTATTTCAGTGTAAATTTATAACTACACATAGCTGAACTTAACTGGACTTTACTTAACTAAACTGAACTTAATTAAATTGTAGTTGAAGAGAACAGGGCCGTAGTCAATTAATACATCTCTTGAAGCGAAGATGAGATATCCTTGATTCAATATTCAGTCTCTTCAAAAAAATCCATATAAATAAAAAAATGTATGTTACTTTTTTATTTTAGGGGTATATTTTGACGCTATAAATTGTAGATTAATTAGAAATGTTCTATTAATAACGCCTTGATTGGTACAATTAGAAGCACTTAGAGGCCTTGATTCAATTTGCATTTATAGGGTTAGCCATATAGTTGATGTCTACATTTGAAAGGTCGAATGTTATACATCACATATTATAAGATCATACAGATTTTATTTATAATCATTCCATCACACTTGGTAGAGTTTTTATCAGAATCGCATCTTTTATTTTCAAAATTAATTTCATCTCAATTTTTGCTATGTAAAAGCCAAACCATGTCTTATTGTAGAAAACTAAGTTATCATGCCTGTATTGGGTCCATCTGAGGAATAAAAACCATTAAAATCATGTTTTACATTACTTACCGCAACCCTAAATTATTTTATTTGATATCCCTAATCACATGCTTTCACATACTCTTTTGACAAAGCATGCGGAAACTGTGAAAGTAAAAATTTCAAACTCGTCGTAAATTACTTAACGTATAATTTATTATTTCATATATTTTATGGATATTTTTGTAATTAAGTATGTGATTATAAGAAAACTCGTGCATATATTACATATAGACTGATGGACTACCTCCATAATAAGTACAATTAAACTATTTTAACATTGTACGGCATATGTAAGATATTTCTCAACGAAATTGATGGATTTATAATAAAAAAAAGGGGGAATTGTATGTTGGATTTTGTCAATTTTTTTAAGAGTCTAAAATGGGTAGAAAAGAAAATCAAAGTCGTTCTTCAAGTATCCATTGCTTGACTGTTGCGTTATGGGATACAATTGCTATTTCTTGCTAACATACGTTTTTTTAATAGAAGATAGATAATTTTCAATGACAATGACAACCTTTTTTAATATAATTATGGCTTTTATTTTTTTCTTCTTTTGTTTAATGTAATTGTTTTTTTAACATTTTGTGTTGTTTATTTAGATGAACTAACAGTAGTTTTATTGTTTAACCAGTCGAATAATGTCGCCCATCTTATTACCTTATTTAATACAAAATCTTTCCAATTAAAAAAGATTTCATTTCCAACAACAAAAAATTGAATCTCTACATGAATTTTTTATCCCAAGTATGAATAGACATGGGGTGTGGAAGATTTTGATCCCTTTGTTACGAGCGGGATAATATTATTACCACCTGGACAACTAAACTTCCCAACCCGACCAATAATTAGGATATAGTTTGGGTAAATAAAACTTCCATCAAAGAGAAGCAAATGAAAGATTTTTATAAAAATTCTCGTAAAATCGAGAATAAAGTTTTCATTCTGTACATACCAGATCTTGAATTAGTAATTGCATCCAATCTTCAAAAAAATTCTAATTGTTTCAGACTCTTTTTTTGTTACATTCAGATTAGACGAATATTTAACTAGTCTCTACACTAATTAGTTTTTTTGTTTTGTAATTTTATATATTTTCGATTGTTTAACCTCCAAGAAGAAACAAAAATAAGATATATACTACATTTTAAAAATTAAATATTGTTGAAATACTAAAATTTATTAATACAATACAGGAAGTTTGATACAAGTGCAAACTAACATTGAGAAATTATGGAAAAATTTGCTATCCCATTTTGGGTATCCTCTTGCATGTCCCTCACTTAGTTCTATAAAACATATGAAAGTGAAAATAGATAGTATGAGAGAGAAAATGAAAAAAAAAATGATCACGTGTTAATAATTGAGTGAAGGATATGCAAGGGATGAAATATCAATTAATTTGAAATTATTTTTCATTCAATCCAGTTTAATATTGCATAATTATAAATTTATACTCAGTTATATTTAGTTCAATTTATACTCATTTTAAAAATTTTAATAAAATTGTTTATGTGCATGCACTAGTGTAGAATAGGCTTTTAGGGACGGTTATTTTGGGCTTTTCCGGACGGTTTTGAACCGTCCGCACAAGTCGCGACGCGATTGGTTAGGCAATAATGCGGACGGTTTCGAATCGTCCGGAATAGGAGGTATTGCGGACGATTCACATTGATAACCGTCCGCAAAAGTCTGTAGTCAGATTTCAGAAGACTATTGCGGACGGTTCCATAGAAAGAACCGTCCGCAATAGTCTATTGTGGACGGTTCTTTTGAAACAACCATCCGCAATAGTCTATTTAGAAGACTATTGCGGACGGTTGTTTCAAAAGAACCGTCCGCAATAGTTTTTTTTTTTTTAAATAATTCAGTTTTAATTATTTTACAACATTTCTCGGGCCAGACCTGTACATACATAAAAGTGCACATACATTTCTCAAAACTCCAATCTATTCCATTTCTCAAAACAATATCATCCCATAACACAATT
>CATIWQ010064800.1:0-39932 GCA_949673415.1 Euphorbia schlechtendalii | reverse complement strand
TATCCCCTGTGCTAACCTTTGTGGATGCAGGTAGATTAGGATTAGATGTATGTTTAGGACTTTAATTTTCCTTCGGGTATCATAATTTCAATTTTTGGGAAATGTAATTAATAGGTTAGCGGGTGGTTGCATCCCCTGATTTTTGAAGCCTTGTAATTTCCATTTTTCGCTTTTACTTTCCGCATTTACTTATTGTTTTATAGATGGTTTATTTTTCCGCTTTGTGAATGATTTATTATTTCGCAATACGTGAACCATGCATCTAAACTCCAAAAATGACTTAAGTGCGAATAAGCGCAATTAAAAGAAAATGGTTTTCTGTAAATGTAATTTAATGTGATCCAATGAGAAATAAGCAACTTATCCCAAACCCGAATCTCTATGTCTTGGTGGGCCATCCCCTGGACGTTAAGCCTCACATGACTCTAATTCCTTGAAAGAGCTAATCTAGGTGGCGACTCCACACTAAGAGATGGCGGATTCGGGTTTGAACCAATCTTAAACGTTTTTCACCTTTTTTCTCTTTCAAACCTTTTTCCCCGAGTCCCCGACCCAGTGCTTTTCTCCCTTTTTTCAAACACCTCGGTGGACTATGCCTATAAAATCGTGCTCTCTCGGCCCACCACTCCGTGTTGCCCACTCATAGAAGGGTTATATCATGCACATTTTCTTTAGGATTTCCTTCTGTACTACTAGGTAGATGACCTTTTCCTCTAGATGGAATAGAACTCGCTAATTGACCAATTTGTATTTCCAAATTATGAATTGAAGATGATTGATTTTAAACATTTGATCCATCTTATTCTCTAACTTTCTGTAACATTCTTCCGATTTTGAATGCTTATTACAAACTCCCTCCAGAAATTTGTCTATTTTACTTGTTAACTGCCTTATTCTATCAGTACTTTGGCAATTCTTTTGTTGATTATCACCATATTTCCAATTAGAATATCTATAATTATTTCCATTATTTCCATAAGAATTCCCTTGACTTTGAATATAACTTAATTGCTCCCCTACACATGGGTTAAAGTTACACTCAAAAGCTGTATGTCCAATTTGACCACAATTTTCACATGTCAAAGGATTATTCTTACTCACGTGTATGTTATCTATTTCATTAGATAAAGTAGATATTTGTGCTTGCATAATAGAAATAGAATCTAATTCATGGACCTTTTTAACTAAATTAGAGGATGAAGATGCAGCATGTGAATGAGTAGGATTAGTAATACTTACTTGTGCTTTCTCCACTGGCCACATACTATTATTGCTTGCCATATCTTCCAAAAGTTCAAAAGCTTCTTGACTAGTTTTCTTCATAAGAGATCCCGTAGCCATAGCATCAACTGCTTCCCTCATTGCATGATTTACACCATTGTAGAAGGTTTGTAGAATAACATTCTGAGATAAACCATGATGAGGACAAACTCATTGAAGTTCCTTATAACGTTCCCAGGCTTCGTATAAGGATTCACTATCTTTCTGGGTAAAGGAACTGATTTCTTTAACGAGTCTTACAGTTTTTGCTAAAGGGAAATATTTAGTCAGAAAGGCTTGGGCTAATTGGTTCCAAGTAGTGATTGAATTTAGGGGTAATGAATTCAACCAAACATTCGCTATATCACGGAGTGTAAAGGGGAATAAGCGAAGTTTAACTGCTTCATCAGGAACATTGGGCATTTTGAAGGTATCACAGACTTCTAAAAAATTTGTAATGTGAGAATTCAGGTTTTCATTGGGTAGACCATAATATTGCACATTGTTGCTAATCATTTGAAGTAATGCTGGTTTTTTTTCAAATTGATTGGCATTAATTGGTGGTCTAGCAATTCCTTGATTGTTACCATTGATGGTCAGGATAACATAATCCATAAGCCTTGGTTGGGGTGGATCTTCATCTTGATTCAGATTTTCATTTAGATTAGGTGGTTGGTCTTCAACTTGAGCCATCCCTCTTTCTTGTCTCTTATATTTTTGTCTCCTTGCCCTACCAAATCGTTCTATTTCTGATCGAAAGAGGCCAAACTTTCTCTCGAACTATGCGTACTTGGCATGCACACGCTAGAAAGAAAACTCAATGAATAAGTAAGAAAAATATGTTAATAATAAGTTAATAATAATAAAAATAATAATAAAAATAAAAATAAAATTGCTCATTTATCTAAGACACAATTGACTTCCCCAGAAATATCGTTAGAACGCTATCGCCTTCCCCGGCAATGGCGCCAAAAACTTGTTCGCCACTTTTCCACTAATAAGTTTAATAACTTAATGGTTCCGAAAACTTGTTCATGAGACTTGGCTACACTCATTTCGTAAAGCTTATCCTTAATAATAATGCCAAAAACTTGTTCATGAAAAATGTAGGTGTTGTCAATACCCCTTATCACATAGAAAAATTATGATAACTACAAGTATACAGTTGCGATGTAGTTTTAAAAGATATCGAACCCACAGGGAAGGAACCAGGTCTAAGGATCAACAAGGAAAAGACAAAGTAAAAGAAAATAAAAATAGTTTTGAGATTTTTGGATAGTAAGATTAGAATGAAAAGTTGAGTAAATATATAGATTTTCACAACGAACAAGTATAGCATAGAAAACATGCAAAATTCAACAAAGATGTTACGATGCACTAGACTAATCTAACAAACCCGGTTCAACACACTCAGATGTTAAATGATTCGCCACAGAGCAACACATGAAATAACTTTTCCAATCCTAGCGCAAACGAGATAAGACTATTATATAAACCTGGACAACATCAATACTATGCTTAGTACGGTTCGCTCTCACATAGCCACATTTAACAAGTTACCATTCCAAAAATGTTGGCTCACTAAACAGCTTTATATCACAGATCCAGTAATTATACACGATATTGTTAACCCCGAAACTACTCTTAAAATTAACGCCAATGCATATAACTTGATTAACATAAAAGACTTAGCACGAAATACGCATTATGACACATAGACATATCATAAACTTCGAAATAAAAAGTATAAGTAGAAAGCAAAGCAAAGTTGTAAGGTATGCAAATGAAAGCTAAAGTTGATCAAATCGTATCCACTCTTTAATGGGAGTCGTCAATTCCCGCAATTCCTGCGTCTACTTTGAATTCGGTCTCGGCCCGTACAGAACCTCCGCTAGGATGATATTCTTTGCAAATATCGAATAAACAAATATTGAAGAACGAAAACTTTTATTGATAAGTGATTTGCAAGTACACTTATACAACAATCGCTTGAGAATATAGAGAAATCTAGTGATCAAAACAAGGATTCGAATCACTTAAACGTTTTCTCACTAACACTTAAGATCATAGCGACTCTATCTACACACACACACACACACACACACACTATATCTCTCTCTCTCTCACTTTTTCCACTCTATGCCACACTAATCGACTGCAATTCTTGAATGCATGAAATTGAAAAGGATTGGAACCCTATTTATAGAGTTTGAAGGGTTGCGTCTATCCAAACGAAGGGTTGTGTCCATTGGTGAAAGATTGCATCTCTTCATTGTGATAGGTTGAGAAGCTTTGATATAATCCACAATGGATAAGCACCTTTTCATGATTGGTTGACTCCTGATAAGCGTCTGTTCGTTGGTAGTTGATGGAGGTTGATGGTGGTTGATCATACTTATCTAGCAGTTGTTAGTTTAAATGATAATACCAGAAAACTATCCATGTCATGACTGTGAATCTTTGATTAGCAATCTTCTATTTCTGAAGTAAACAAGTAACGACTGCGAATGATTATCGCGACTGTGAATTGAGTTTTACTCAGAATTCTTCTTGTAACTTCACCGATCTTTGACAGCTTCGATCTTAAGCCAAATCTTTAAGTTCCACGCATCTTTTTGCACCTTTTTCACTCCTTTTTCATAGAATTCCACTTTAGCTCATTTTACTTCCATGATTTACCTAGTATTTGTATTTGCATAAAAAACAACTACATACCACGTGAAATCTTTTATATGAAGTATAAAAATGACTAAAACTATAGTGTTTATTGTATAAAATTAATGTGATAATAAGTGTAATTATACACTTATCAATGGGCTCCAAACTAACACGAGATGTTTAGAATGGGGCCTACATGGCTGTTCTGCGAGCTGAAAATCTCATGGGCCGCTAGCATGTGCTAGCGAGCAGTAAGCCCGCAAGCGCTACTACTCAAGCCTACCAGCGCATGGCATGCCCAAGCCTACAATCTTAGGCTTGTGGGAAGGCCTACAAGCCTAAGCTTATAGCATAAGGCAACCCTTGTGGAGGCAACTCACGGGCCCAAGGAACCCACACGGCTGACCCAGTTGTGGGATGGGGTTCTCCCATATTCTACAATTCAGCTCAGCCTTTCTCTCTAAGTTTGACATCTCTTTCTTCGCGAGTTGTGTGAGATCCTCCACAAGTTTCTCCTAGCGACGAAGAATTCTTTAGAAGGATATTTCTATTTTGAAGTGAGCCTTCTTAATTTACATTTTCGGGGGTATCTTCAAGCGATCTAGCAGCTGCAGTCTACCAACAGGTTCCACCTTAACAAGGTTTTGGTTAGTGAAGATCCATGTGGATTAATCATAGAGGCTATCCTAGTTTGGAGGTTTTTTATAATGGAGTTCTGCCGAATTTCTCTAAGGGAATGCCGTATCCAAAGAGAAAGAGAAGCATGCATCAATTAATAAAGTTCTAAACTTAGATGCTAGGTTTCTTTAATAAGTTTTATAAACATGTTGACATCTATGGAATGTTTCAACTTATATTATATCAATCATGGCATGCTTAGAAGATCTTTTAGGTTGATTTTAAGTTTTGAAATTCCACCTTGCAATTGCATGTTCAATTACTATCTTGATTAACCAAAAGTGGTATCAGAGCCTACCTTATGCTATGCATGATTGATTATAATATGTTGAAATTTGTTTTTTCTATAAATTTATTAAAGTATGATATGCATGACCTAGGTTTCAGTTCCTATTATAGAAAATGATGTGATAAGTAGATTAAGGTTTTACTCAAACTTAGTCTAGGTGATTATCATATAAATTAAAAATGTTTTACCACACATGTAAATACTTTAATTGAGGGTCATCCAGTACTTCACTCAATTAAAGAACGAAATATTTAAATTATAGTTGTTTGTGGTACAATGAATAGAAGTGCCCGTGGTTATTTTGGCATGGATTGAACTTGGCTGCTCATTCAATTTAAGGGGCCTCTTCTACTTGGAATTCTCCATCGGTATTAGGTTTAAGTGTACCCAAGGGACTTTTATGACTTAGTTGATTTCTAGTATGGGAATTGGATTTTGCATATTGTTTTACAAACATGGTTTAAGTTGTTAAATTAAAACTTATAGACATAGGTGCAAGAACTTAAACGTGGACCTTGTTTGTTTTGCATGCTATGTAGAGTCTTGGCATAATGAAATGATTATGATATACTGGTTTTGAGCATGTTCCCTTAGAGTTAATAATTATAAATAGCCCATGATTATTATTATTATTATCATAATCATATCCATTGTATAAGACCTAGACTAGGGAAAGACCAGTGGCACCAATAAATCCCTACAACAACCTTTAAGGTGGTAGATTATCTTCCCATCATAAGTCATGATACGAACCTTATTTAACAGATGTAAGCACATGTACAACATGCCTTCCCTTAACATGAGTTTGGTCATGAGACTAGATGGGGTTAATGCATTAACCAAAATGGGTTATTTATCCATATCATTAGAGCTAATGCCAGATTGAGACACATTTGAGGAATCGTACAATTGGATACGCACGTCTTGAGAAAGAGAACTCAAATGGATTAGCAATTGCATGAGATGCAAATGGATGGGTTCCAACCATAGTTATCTTGTTATGGCTTGACTTGTGTGAGCATGGGATTTTTATTCTAGACTCGCGAGTTCGATGATGAAGCTGTAATTTTTCCCTTGTCAGCTTTTTGCATTTTTCATTCTTATTCCTTAAAAATGCCCATTTTAAAAAGAAAAAAAAGACCAAACTGGCCATGCAATATCGTTAAAGACATCGCAATGTTGTTAATGACATTGCCAATGTTGTTAATGACATTACATTAACAGCAAAACCAAAATTGCACTTTGTGGACTTTTCAGCCAAAAAAATCAAATTTTTACCACTTGCTCGAATTTCATCATTGAAACACAGCTTCCACACTCCACTAAAGACTTTGGATCCCCAACATTTGCATAGGGATGAGGAAATATGTTGAAAAAGGGGAAGAAGAAAAATCAAACTTGGACTCCTTTTTTGGATTGAAGGGGGCTCTCTCTCTTTATGAGAGCTGGGTTCCAGCACATGAAGGGGAGGAACATTTTAGTAGCAAAAGTCTTTTTTTATAACAAAAAAAATAAAAATAAGTTAAGTTTTGAATGTTTTCTTGGTTCTTAAGGTTCTAAATGCATTTTGAAGGTTTTCATAACAAAATAACCATCTTTTAATCTCTTTGAACTTGGATTTTTGTAACTTGAGGGTGTAAGTTCATGGATAGGGCATAAACTTGGGTTATTTCAAGTCATTTAGGCAAAATTCGAGGTTTAGTTCACTTGTTTCAGAAAGTGATCTATTTTAAAAGTTTAAGCAATCTTGAGGTTTAGAGCTCTTTTTGGAGGCATTTAGCACTAAGTTCTGGATCAATAGAACATGGTTTAAGTGTCCATAACAAGTATTTTCATTTATTTTAGAAGTTTTCATTCTTTAAATCCGATTTCGGTAAATTTTCTAATTTTCAATTTTCGAAAGTCAAAACTCTAGAGTAGAAGGACTTCTACTTCCCTTCTTCCTCTTGTTGAGACTCACATTCAGAGAGTTCTGACTCTCTTCATGAAAGAGTAACACTTACTCTTCATTTTTTGACAAAATCACAAACCAAACTAAAGAAACGAGGAGGTCTTCCCAAGGATTTTCGTGGACCGAGCGAAGTGGATTCACGGCAATAGGGTAAGCCTCTGAGTTCCTAGAGACATGCTTCACTTGTTTATATCATATGTATTTGTTTGTGTATGCAAAAATGTGAAAATCAGAATAAAATAGGAACTACATGTATTCTGCCCATTCAATGTCGTTAACGACATCGCAATGCCTTTAACGACATTGATACATCAATATCCAGGCAGAAAACATGCAGCATGTTTGTAAAATTTCCAGATTTTGATTCATGTTTAGGAGGGTTAGTGGTGACCATTAAGGCATGAAACTAGAGTTTTCAGTTACATGATGTGTATATGTGAAGATTTTACAAACCCAAAATCGTCCCAAAGGGAGTTTGGATGGTTAAAGTCGATAAACCGTCACCGGGATACTATTTTTATCGACTTTGATGGTTTCCTCTTCAGAATGATTTTAACAACTTCGTGATTTACGTATTCTGGACTTAGATTTATTTTAGGTCAATATTATTATGAAGTGTGTTAGGAAACCTCGATGAAGGGAACCGAAGTGCCCGGATAACTGACTTGGAAAATATTCGCATGTGGCATTTTCACTAAAAAAATGTTTAAATAAACTTATTTGTATAAAATGAACCTTTTTTATGAAAAAGAAATTCCAAACTCCTTCTAAGATTTAAACCAGATCGGTCGGGTCTCATAAATGTAAAAAAATCATACTTGTAACTATCTATGATGTGGCGTGTTTGTACTAACCTTTATGGATGCAAGTAGTTTAGGATAGATAAATGTTATGATTCAATTTCCTTTGGGTATCTTTTTTCATTTTAAAATCAAATGTTATATTTGTTAGACATTGATTTATTTTAGGTGATTGTATTCCCTAGATTCTTGATTTATTTAGGCGATTTGTAAAATCCCCAAACCAATGATATAATTAATCTACTTGTAGAATAGGCGCATTTAATTTCCTACATGTTTACTTTTTGCAATTTACTTACCGTATTATGCATGTGTGATAAACTATAAACCTAAAATATCTAGTTTTGTTCGAATATTACAAATGTGGTTTCTATCATAATATAATTTAACTCAAATGACGATGAAATAGATAATTCATCTCGGACCCGAATCTCTATTTTATGGTATGGATTAGGAAAACGGATCTAAGCTGTACCAAATTTTCCCGGAAGAGCTAATCCGGGTGGTGACTCTTTAACATAGACTAGGGATCCTATTCTGGAGTCTTTTAAGCTTGAAAAATACTTTTTCAAAACAACTTTTTACCTCAAGCAACGCGTCATTTCGAATTGCTCCTTTCAAAAACCCCACGGCCCATCTCATAAGGTCGGTGCCTCGCAGCGTCCGTGTGAGTGAAACGTCATCCGCTCATAGTGGCGACTCCGTTGAGGAAGATTTTTCTTACTTAAAATGAGTTTGAATGATTTTAGATGAGTATTGAAAAGTCATCAAATTAGTTAATCCACATTTAAAATATCGAACAAAAAGCATATGCATTAGTTGGCTTAGCCTTTAAGATTAGGGTGCCCCTATTTACCGTGAAGCTTGCGAAGGTATCACTTGTGATCCCATGGAAACCAAGGATACTTAAGCGAGTGGATCACTTGTTGCCATATCGCATGGACCCTCTTGGACCTATTTGGGAAAAGGGGAGAATTGTATCGTAGTGCAACAAGAACCTTCTACATCAACAACCACGACTGAACTCATATAAGGAAATTGTAAATACTTCCCCTAGGTTTACAAAAACAAATGCATCTTTTTGTGCAAGTTCATTCCTTAATACTTTGCAGTATTAAGATGACCCAAACTTAGATTTAGGAGCCTAACCTTTTTTCGCGGGAGACATAAGGTTGAAAGTGATATGTTGTGTGCTATGTGCTATGTGTTCATCACATTACCACGTTTGTTTGGCATAAAACATCATGCTAACCCAAGATTTTTTGTGCATACACGAATTATACAAACACATGTCATTATCCCAATATTGTCTACCTAGAGTTAGAAAGACACGATGAGATAGCGTCACCTAGGGTTAGGACTACACATGACCAAGATAATGCTTATTAAGCACTCGAAATTCTATCCACTTAGAATCATGGATTTCTAAACCTAGGGTATAACACACTGTTCTACCCGAACTTGAGCCTAGAACTAGAAGATGCGACAAGACAGTGTCACCTAGGATAGGATCGCCCTTGATTATAAGTAATGATTACTAAGCACTAAAACCTCTATCCGGTCTAAGCCTAGGGTATAACACATCGTTTTACTAGAACTCAAGCCTAGAACTAGAAGATGTGACAAGACAGTATCACCTAGTATAGGCATCACCCATGGTTATAGCAGTGCCCGCTTGGCGCTCGAACCTCCAAAGCCATAAAACATAGTGTATAACACATGGTTTTACCCAAACTTGGACTCACCAAGAGCAATCCCTGGTGATCAACTCTCAAAGTTAAAATTTTATTATCACTTGGGTAATACGCGATCTTTTCCGATCCGTTTGTTTCAAAAGGATTAGCGAACTTACCAACTTTTTTCTCTCGCCAAAACGGCATCCCTTTACTATTACCACATGGACAGTATAAGTAAACCTAAATTACGATTTATTTTGTTTCAAATGGATTGACAAACATACCACATTCCAACTTGTTACCAAACAAGTAATAAGAGACCATCCTCAATTTGTTTCGAAAGGATTGGCAAACTTACCAACTTTTCTCGCCAAGATGGCATCCCTTCATTATGACACACTAGCAGTATAGTAAACCTAAGTTATGGTCTATTTTGTTTCAAATGGATTGGCAAACATATTGATTTTGAATAGTTTGTTACCACATGGGTGATAGGCGACCATCGTCAGTTTATTTCAAAAGGATTGGCAAAGCTACTTTTCTTTTAGCTAGCTCCCTAGGCCGGCAATGATTTTATTCATCATCATAGCATGTTAACCCTTGTATCGCATCCATTACATGAACATTTCATGCATCAATCTCTAGTCAGTCAAGCATGCATTTCATTTCTACTGATAATTGATTAAATCTTCTTCGGTTAAAGGTTGGAGGAGGTCAGCTCATCGGCTCATTCGAATCTCTCCCACTATAGCTCACCAAGCAGAATCTTTCGTAAAGGGTCTCCTGTACATGGATTTGAGTGAAGACTTGGGTTCAGATTCAGGTTCAGAGTTCAGTTCGGGACAGAGATAAATATTCAGTTTAGGGTAGATCGTAGAGATGGCAGAACAATAGAATATTTCAGGGGGAACCAATCAACAAGGCTGGGACGGGCCTGCTAAGGCTAAGCCAGGACTCACCAATGCTCTTTTGGTGATTCTTTACAGTGACCAGTTCACTCAGGCCATATAGTTTCATGCTCACCCTAGATAACTAAAGGGTAGGCCCTTGAACCAGGATCTCATCAGAAATCTCCAAGGTCCCACCATTGCGAACCACCCTATGATGAGGAGGCCAGGCTCTGCTCCTCACACATTTCCATCCTCTAGTGACCAGTTCAGTGTAGGAGGCTCTCAAGCAGTAGGTCCATTCCAGTTCCTATCCAGATTATGATAAACTAGTCGCGGAGCAAGCTAGGTCTTAGGAAGTAGTAGCCAGGTACGAGTTAGTGCGGATCAGTGGATTAGGGATCAGTCAGGCTTTTAGCAAGTATTTCAACTAGGTTACCAATAATTTGCAGCAACAGTGAGGCTGGTGGTGGCATCTTTTGGCCTTCCCCCTACCACAAAAGGGTTCTTTCCCCAGTCTGGGGATGTCCCAAACTTCCAAGCTCCAACTTTCAGTTATGTTTCAAATTTCAATACTCTAGCAATGCAGTATCAAGCTCAATTCTCGACCCTACCAACTTCTACCCTTCCTCCCAGGGGTCCTGTATATCCCCAAGCTCCGTATCATCAATTTGGTAGCCAAGCCAGGCCAAAGATGGGTTATTCGGCTCCCCAGCCCAGCATAGAAGAACTGTGGTAACAATTCTTGGCAATCCACACCGCTCAGCATCCAAGATTCCAGCTCGTCAGCTATCCGGCACCACCCGTGGCACCAAGCGATGAATGGCTCATTGAGAATTTCTCGATACTAGAGCTAGTGAAATTCAATGGGGAAGGAGACCCCTAGGCTCATTTGACCAATTACTAGATGGTGATGAGAACTCATCGAGTTAGCAATAGTATGTTGGCTAAAATGTTTATAGTGATGTTGGTAGCTCAGGCTAACCAGTGATATAATGACTTACCCGTTGAGGTATCTCATGACTTGGAATGACTATCTGCAACCCTCATTGAATAGTATGGCTTCAACTCCCAAATGAAAACCACTATGCAGAATCTAGAGGTAGTAAGGCAGAAGCCTGGGGAGATATTTAAGCTTTACTTTAAAAGGTGGATGGCCACTCAGGTCTTGTTAAAGGATAGTCTCAGCCTATTAGAGATGATCACGAAGTTGCTAACCGGAGCTTTGCCAGCGTACAGACAAAGATTAGGAACATATACCTTTTCTTCTTACAACGAGGTATTTGTGAAAGCTGAAAGATTGGAATGGATAGAGTCCCTGGAAACGCCATTGGTGCAAACCACCGGTAAGCCGTGGTTCAAGAAAAATTACTCGGGATCATCCTCCAACCCATCGCAGTCTAAGGGCAAGCAAGCTATAGTCTAGTTGATCTAGTTAGAGACTGTAACAGCAGTTAGGCTATTGAAAGAAGAATACCATGGGATCTCCCCATATGAAGCTAATTTGGGCTTTCTCTTTACTAAGCTGCGGGAATTGAAGAAGCTTGATAGCATGAAGACCTGGTCACCCCCCAACCGTGAAGACAAGCAAAATTTTTGCAACTACCATGTCGTAGTAGGCCATCACATGAATGACTGCAAAGACCTTTTGAAAGCCATCCAAAAGCTGGTTAAGGATGCAGTGGTGGTAGAACCAAGGTTGAAACCGAGCACAAAGACCAACCCACTTCCGCAGTTTGATGGAGCGGTAAGGATGATCAATTCTGGGCTGGAAGAGAAGCACATCTTGAGGCATATTGAGGAAGATATTGAAGAGTTCGTGATGGTCATAGGCACTGGGATTGATGAAAACCAGGTCTTGGATATGCTCACCCGGTATGCTCCTGGGGTGAATTTTATGGGATTAGTCTCGATGTTAATTGAAAACATGGCAGATGATTATGATTAGTTTGAGTCTGTGTACATTGCAGATGGAGCAAAGGAGGAGGAGAAAGAGCAGGAATCATTGTAGGTGAAGGAAAAACCCATCGTGTATGGTAAGGGTCCAATCAACCTAGACTCTTACTAATTGAAGAATTCCAAGAGAAAGAAAGAGCATCCACAGTATTCGTGGAAAACACCCGCTGAGACAAGGTTGATAGAAGTCGGGGTGTTGAGAGTAACCTGTAGTGGATGAGTTTTCTAGAACAATCCCATCCAACGTTGGAATTCATCAACTGAAGAAGTCACCAGGGACCACACAGAGCCGCCCCTACCCCCAGTGATCAATGAAGATGAGCTGGAAGTCAACCCCTTGGTTAACCAGCTCAAGAGCACACAGTCAAAGTACGGCATTTGGCAACTTCTATGATTTTCTAAGGCACATCGTCAAGGATTGGTACAGAAGTTAATGGAGATGGAAGCAACACCGACTATTTCGGTGATCGAAATGTGCTCAAGCATTGGAGAGGGGATACCCTTGAAGAAGAGCCCTGCCATTGCATTCGACTGGTCAGACCTGCCACTGGAACAATGAAATCACAACAAGGCCCTCTTCATTAGGGTCAATATTTTTGACAGGTCCATTCCATGTGTGTTGGTGGATGATGGATCAGCATTGAATCTTTGCGTGCTAAAGTTGCTGCCTCACCTTGGATTAACTGAAAACATGTTGGAAAGTTCGGATACTGTTATCTAGGCCTATGATGACTCAAAGCGCGGGGTGTTAGGGACATTCACAGTGACCGTGACTGTAAATGAGGTGAAATCTGAAGCAAAATTCATCATGCTAGACATACCTATCTCATACTCCTTACTACTGGGAAGACCTTGGATCCATGCACTTGGTGCTATCCCCTCCACTCTCCACTAGAAGATTAAACTGGTTCACCAAGGGAAGCAAGTTACCATAGAGGAGGATGAACAATCTGTAATGGCGGTAGTATCTTTCATGGAACAAGGCCCAAGGGTGGACATGATTGGCCAAGAAACTGAGGTAAAAAGGAAGAAGGAGATCCCCATGGGCTACCGATACTTCATGGCGAGTCTGAAAAGAATAATGAAGAAGTAGGGATTTTTTCCAGGTAAAGGGCTCGGGAAATATCACCAAGGGCTAGTGGAAGCCATTGATCCTTTGCTACTGACCCTTAGGGATAGACTAGGATTTACTCCCCAATACAAAATCTACAAGCACAAGCGACCATCCTTCTGCAACATGGTTAGCGTATGCACCATTGAAGGGGGGAAGCAATACTTGGGGGATAGTGAACCCGTAACAGTTGGTAGAGAATATATGCCAGGGTTTGAAATATTTAGGGATGTGTATAATTTTACAAAGGAGTGCATGTTGGCTCTGATAATCGAGTCTATGAACGGCTCAGAGGATGTTAAGCGCCTGGAAGGGGCAAGCATGAATGAAGGGACCCCTGAAGTGATTATGGTGGCTGCTAAGAGTAAAGGGAAGGCTAAGATGTTCATGGAAGATGAACCTGAATCTGAACCTATAGAGGATGAGTTTCAGGACGCTCTTGAAGCCATCACCAAGGCCCTCGCAGTGCTTATGAAGAAGAAAGAGGGAGGCGTCAAGGAGCAACTACCGCAGTTGTAGAGGCCATCACCAAAGTAGCCACCCAGGAAAAGAAGACCACCATTATTGAGCTTGCTATCCAAGAGCCAGCTCTGGTGACAAGTGAAAACCCTCCGCCTACAAAGGAGAATGATGTTAATTATGTAATTTTTAATATTGCTAATGTATTTGACATGAACAATTCAGCCTATGAGGCATTTTCTTCAATAAATCAGAATTTTGCTTACTTGTGTGATGTTTTTCTAGAAGGTAGCATGCATTTTCATGATCATTCACATAATGTTTTCAGCATAACTGATACCTCATTACATGAAATAAATTTAAGTACGGATGAATCGCTTAAAATGGTGATAATTTTGAGTGATATGACTCTTGAGGAAGAATGTGAGATAAAAAATGTACTTAGAAAACACGTGGTAGCATTTGTGTGGTCCTACGAAGACATGCCAGGGGTTGATGGAGCAATCATCGAGTACAGAATCCCCACCGATCCACGAGTCAAGCCAGTCAACCAAAAGCTATGAAGATTGCGAATGGAGTGGGCTGAAAATGTGAAAGTGGAAGTAACCAAGAAGATAGATGCCAAGTTCTTAGAAGTGGTGGAGTATCCGACGTGGCTAGACAAGATTGTACCAGTTGTAAAGAAGGATGGTAAAGTTCTAGTATGTGTTGGCTTTTGGGATCTGAATAAAGCCTCTCTAAAAGATGACTTACCTTTACCTCATATCGACGTCTTGGTTGACAGTGCTGCTAGGGCTTCCATGTACTCGTTTATGTATGGTTTCTTGGGGTACAATCAAATCCTCATGGTAATCGAAGACAAGATCAAAACCACCTTCATCATTGAGTGGGGGTTTACTGCTACAGAGTTGTGCCTTTCAGATTGAAAAATGCAAGGATAACCTATCAAAGAGTCGCTACGACCCTATTACATAATTTAATTAGCAAAGAGGTAGAGGTATATGTGGATGATATGCTTGTCAAATCCAATACTCAGGAAGAGCATCCAGTTGTCCTCGATAGGTTCCTCAACCGAATTGAGAAGTACAATCTACGCCTCAATCTGAAGAAGTGTGTCTTTGGGGTCACATCAGGAAAGCTACTGGGGCATATAGTGAGTTAAAGGGGCATAGAAATGGACCCAGATAAAGGCTAAGCCATTAGGAAAATGCATATGTCGTAGATAGAGAAGGAAGTACGATCATTCTTAGGATCTTTGCAGTATGTCAACAGATTCATCACCTGATTAACCACCATTTGCGAGCCAATCTTCAAGTTGCTATGGAAACAGTAACCAGTTATGTGGAATGACCAATGCTAAATCACGTTCGAAAGGATCAAGCAATACCTGATCAAGCCTCCCGTTCTAAAGCCCCCCATTCCAAGACATCCTCTTATCATCTACTTGGCCATCGAAAAGTCCTCTCTTAGGGAAATGCTAGTACAAGAGGATGATTATAAGAAGGAGCACGCACTATACTACTTAAGCAAGAAATTGCTAGAGTATGAAACCCGCTACACGGACGAGGAGAAGATTTGTGCAGCTATGGTATAGCCGACAAAGAAGCTACGCCACTACTTCGAATATTATCAAGTCCAAGCGGTGGTTAAGGTTGATCTGATGAAGTACTTGTGGTGATCTCCCACATTGGCAGGCAAACTAACTCGGTGGTTGTTGCTCCTCTCAGAATTTGATATTGAGTCTATCACCAGGAAAGTTATTAAAGGCCGAGCGGTTGCTGAATTCTTGGCTAATCAGGCAATGGACTCTGATTATATAGAAAACCTTGAGTTCCTAGATGAACAACTCTCTTTGGTAGAACAAGTGAAGAAGGAGTGGATTATGTACTTCGACGGTGCAATGAATTGCAATGAAGCAAGCCTCGGTGTAGTTTTGATCACACCCCAGAATGAGGTCATTCCATTATCCAAGCGTTTGGAATTCCCTATCACAAATAATGGAGTAGAATATAAAGCATGTCTTTTCAGCTTGGAAGCATTGATAAAGTTGAAGGCCAAAGAAATCACAGTCATCGGAGATCCAGCTCTAGTAATTTGGCAAGTATACGGAGATTGGGAAATCAAAGAGGAGTCACTTCATCCCTATCTGGAAGCAGTTCGCGTGGCTTTCGCCAAGTTTGAAAAATGCATATTTCGCCATGTGCTACGAGAGGAAAATCAAACGGCAGATTCCTTAGCCACTCTAGCCTCTATATGGGAAGGGCCCCAGACCCAACCCATTAAACCATTAGTACTTCAATCGGCCAGGGAGCCCTATTATTGCAGAGCAGTGACAGTTGATGAAGACTCAGACTCGGGTTGCTGGTATTTTGATATTATCTAGTTTCTGAAAGATGGGACCTATCATGAGAGTGCTACAGATTTTGAGCAAACTTCCCTCCGTCGCCTGGCCATCCAATTCAGACTTCTTGACAATGATTTATTCTGATGTACTCTAGAGGGTTTGTTGCTCCGTTGTTTGACCGAGAAAGAAGCTCTACTTTTCATCAGAAGACTACACCCAGGAGATTATGGGCCACACATGAATGGCTTATCCCTATCCAAGAAGATCAACGTCAGGGTTATTATTGGACCACAATGGTCACCGACTGTGTCGAAGAAGTAAAGAAGTTCCATGAATGCCAAATCTATGGGGACTTTAGCCATCTTCCTCCCTTAGATCTTCATAGCTTATATACTCCTTGGCCATTCTCAGCATGGGGGATTGACATAAATGGAGAGATTCGCCCCTCCTCCAGCAACGGCCACAGATTCATCGTAGTAGCAGTTGATTACTTTTCCAGGTGGGTGGAAGCCGAATCCTACTCTAATATCACCACGAAGAAAATGGCCAAGTTCATAGAGAAGTACATCTTCACTCGGTATGGGATCCCCCATCACATAGTGTTAGATAATGGAGTCCAATTCCAAGGGGTAACGGCAGAACTGCTTGAGAAATATGGTATTGAGCATCATTGCTCTTCGCCATATAGACCACAAGCTAATGGGGCGGTAGAAGCAGCCAACAAGTCCATCAAGAAGATCTTGAGCAAAATAGTGACCACTTATCAAGATTGGGCAGATAAGCTACCTTTCACAGTTTAGGGCTATAGAATGAGTATTCGGACCCCCCCACAAACCAAACTCCTTTCTCGCTAGTATATGGAATGGAGGCGGTCTTGCCAGTGGAGATAGAAGTGAGATCTTTAAGAATATCCCTGGAAGCCAAGTTAGGAGAATTGGAATGAGCCAAAGCTAGGTTCGAATAGATTAACATGATTGATGAACGCTGCCTTAAAGATTTAGACCTGGATGGCTAGGGCGTATAATAATAAGGGCAAGTATCAGAAGTAACCTCTGAAAGTAGGAGATTTGGTACTAAAGTAGTTAAGACCTTTTAATGTGGACATTAGAGGAAAATTCAAGCCCAACTGGGAAGGTTCGATTATAGTCAAGAAAGTACTGAGCAAATGGGTAATCAAGATCATGGATATGGATGGTAATGAGTTTGTCAACCCCATCAATCAAGATAGACTTAAGCACTACCATGTTTAGGAAAAGAAATAAATCCAAAAAAGTAGTACAAAAACAAAATAATACATATGTAAATAAGCCCGTCAGCTAACATTTTGTTGGTTAAGTAAAAATTAAGGCCTTTTTTCGAAAAAAATAAGACATTCTGCTGAGTTATAAACCTGAAAAGGGCGATTCAGGAAAAACTTAGGACAATGAGCGAGGAATAAATTAATTAGTTAGAAAACCTGAGAGGGCTAACTAATAACAGGAGTCGGATCACTCGAAACATTTGTACTTCAATAGATTTCATCAATAAAGATATCATTTATGGCTGAAAATGTTTAATGTGTATGCTCATGAAAAAGTGTGAATGCCAATGGTCAAAACGTCATAGTAAATAACAAACATTTTTACAATACAATTAGTTCAGTTTTTTGTATTAAGGAAAAGATAAACAAATCCGATAGAATCATACCACACTAGTATATTCTAAACAAAAGTTGATTAATTTTCATCCTTATTAAAATAACATCATTCTAGACCAAGTCATCGAGCTGGTTTCACCTACCGCTATAAGGGCTTAAGCCGTCTTCTTCCCTCGACCACTCACGGGTCAACCACACATAGCTGAGGGTCTGCAAAAGACCTGGTTGCAGCAAGTCATCCGCGATAGTACCTATCTATCTCAGTAATCTCGACCGCTCCATAGTCTAGACGGAGAAATAGGGTATGCTGAACCCATAAGACGGGCAATCTATCTGGCCAAGAAGGATGCCACTCAGAAACCCTAGAAGAACATATATGGCGAGGTATCCTCTAACACCTCCTGCACTGCCTACATATGCAGCTGGGTGAGTAGAATGTGGAATAATACAGGCCCATCAACAGGACCTCGTCTTCATGCATCAGGAGAACGATGTGAGTTATCACCCACTAAAGATAGGGCCAGCAGATCCGATCATCAGAGAGTCAACTAAAAATTTGGATCCAATCATGTTCAACCATCCAGGAATGCCCCTCAGTGGTTAGCCCCCGCTTATTATAGGTAACGGGCGAATAATCGGAAGGGTCTCCCCGTGGGTCACCAATTAGGGAAAGCTTCTCCAATAGCCAAACTTGAGGAAAATCATGTTTAGAAAAGTGGAAAATGGGGAAAGTATATGGTCATTGTAAGCTTACCTCGAGAAGCGTGAAATAGTCATCAACCAAATCAAGCCGGGAAGTGGTGGCATTCATTCTTATTAGGTTCTCCACTAGTGTTAAAGCTGATGGAGAATTCCCCTAAGATAGTGGATCAATAATGGATATTAGCCGGAACGGGGCAACAGGGCCAACCCCGTAAATAAACTCGTACATCAGAAGTAGAGCCACTATAAAGGGCCAACCAATGTGAGCCCTAGGGGCATCGATGCACCACTCCAGCACTGCATCTACCCGAAAACCCCCTGGAGATGGTGGGTGTGCAAGAAAAGGGGTCACAGAGTCCAAATTCCACAAACCTCGAAGGGAAGCTTTAGCCCCGAAGCTGTAAGACGGGATAGCTTAAGGAAAAGCTCGGGGCACAAGATCCCAAGGATGGCCTGGTACTCGTCGATCACAGCTCTTAGTGGGAAAATCGGAAGACATAGGTAATCGGGTTATAAAACAAAATTGCTGCCCTAACCAAAGCTGTAATTACGGGGTGAAAAGCTATATCGAAGACTCCATAAGCCGAATCTCTCAAGTTTTTTCCAGTCAGGATTCTTTAGCATGTGTAGGAAAGCCTGAAGTTGTTGATTGTGGGAATCCATTTGAAGAAAATAAGAAAAGAAAGTAGAATTTAGAAATTGAATGCAATGTCGTTAACAATATTACTCAATATCGTTAACAATTTTGCAATATCGTTAACGATATTGTGATGTCGTTGACGATATTGTGATGTCTTTAATGATACTGTGATGTCGTTAACAATATTACATTTCCAGCAGTTTGCCTATATCTATTAGCAGACTGGATTTTCCCATGTGGTTAACGATATTACAACTATAGTAACCAATCGGAAGCGCCAATTTAGAAAAAGTCAGTTTTTAGGATAATTTTAATTTTACCAGGGTGTTCTTCTAAGCAATAAAGTCATAAAAATCATGCAAATGAAGTCAAGACATGGCAATTAAATTATAGCAAACACATTCAATCAAGTATTCTGTAAAAATTATATTAGAAAGGCGTCAGAAGCACCCAAAAATTATAGTAAGTTTTGTTCCTACAATTATAGAAAAATGGAAAAGGCAAAAACATCTAAATCAAGGAGGAATCCCCCTCATCCTCCCCCTCCTCGATCCTGGTAATGCGGCTGTCCTCTTCCACATCTCAGCTCCTATACCTGCCCTGGCACATACTAGAGTGAGATGAAACCCCCTGATGCATTCTAGATCGGCTCCCACCTAACACCACCGGATGTGCAGACCTCTAATACTGGGCTAGCTACCTTTCTAGATCCTCGATCCTCAGATCCTGAGTCTGCATATGCTCCTGAGCCCTCATATAATTCTGATGCTCTAGAGAAATCAAGGCCTGCAATCAGAAGCATGCATCATAACATGAACACTCAAAAACATCAACATTTGACAAACAAGCATACATGCATTCATAAATATACAAATTTTTATTAAATTGTGAATAGGATTACCTCAGCCGCTCCATTCTGCCCAATGATCATGTCACGAGCAGTCAGGTAGTGGTGGATATAGCTCTTCGCGTCAACCCGGGGAACTTGACAAAATAACCCGAAAGTCTATGAGAACAAGAAACCAACCGAGTTTAAAAAGGAAACAAGAAGGAGACTCACATGGGAGGTGTCCTCCGGGGTGAAGGTCACCGTGTACGGACTTGGGGATAATGTATGTGCCTGTCGCTCCCCGACCCTCATCATAAAAAAGAAGTCAGTCTCTAGGTGGGTGGTGGAATGCCCTCCACGAAACCAGGAACGTTTTACATCTGGTCCTAGGGGTCAGCTAGGTGAGCTCGGGCCCGCTTGCCCACGCTAGCCTATTTCGAAGCAATCACTATTAGTATTACACAAGCATGATTAAAAGAATTAACATTTGAAGAGATGCATACCCTTGAAGTGCTCGCGCCACCACCATCATGGCCTCTTCCACCATCACCTCCGATGTGACCATGGCTATCACTACCACCATCGTGGTCCCAACCGCTAACTCCATCACCAAGGCCCCTGCCATCGACATTATAATCACCTCCATGGTCTGGACCACTACCAGGACCATCATCGCCTCCGCCTAGATCCTCATCTTCCTCCTCATCATTCGAGAGGGCACCACCCATCATCTCCATCGCCTTCTGGCGATGCCAATCCTCTGTATCATCAGAAAAGATGCGGGGGAAAGAGGAAATTAGCCACCCTAGGTGCGCCAGGTAGGAACCATCGACAGAAGGAGAAGCCTCACCATTCCCCTCGAAGAAGGTTGCCTGATCCTCCACAGATCTGATCATCAGATGTGGCCAGAATACGCTGGTAGGAGTGCGAGGAGGCGCAGGTCACTCTGCATTGCTCGATGTCCTCTAAGATTGGACTCTATCCCCTAGGTACCACTCAAGGGAGAGAGGGGACTCCAAGACTAGTTGGTGGTCGTCAAAATCCACCCGAGTAGTCACCACCGCATCCCGGTTCAGCACCAGGATCTAGGGGTCCGAGCTGACCTACAATGGGATAATCAAATAAAAGAAGTGACCAAAGAAGATAGAGAATCAATTTAATACCTGCTCCAGCGTGAGGCCGTGAAGGTACTCTCGAAATCTGATCCACCACTTGTGAAGTCCCTCGATCGTACGGTACCAGGCAGCCAAGAGGGGCTCATCCTAAACTACCATGGTCTTGAAGACCGGGTGAGGAAGAATCTGGTAGGAAAAGACCCAAACATGCAATAAAATCAAAGTTAAACGAAGCCATAAAAATAATGAGAAACATGCATAAAAATCCAAAAGGTTGAACCAATTACCTGGAGAAGTACGTAACTCAGCTTGTGGGCCTTCTCCTGGGCCCTCACTGCGCAATCTAGGCCATAGTATATCTGGCCCAAGATAGCCCTCAACCAATTCAAGACCGGGATAGATGCCAAATCCTCCACTGCGGAGATCAACCAGTAGTTGATCTTGTTGGAAGTGATGGGGAAGAAGAGAACTATCAACAGATAAATGACAAATGAGCGAACACACTAAACCCGCTACTCCATGGGCACCACATCCATCAAACTCTAGTAAAGGCTCAGCTCTTTATACGAGAGCTGGCCAATGCACGGAGCTAAACCAAACAGCTCCTACACCCGGTTGATGACCCGGCGAGTAGTAGAGAAGCGAACTATGAAGATGTCAAAGTGGATGGCCCCCGTGTGCCAACAAAGGCCAGTCATCACCACCATGTCAGATGGTGTGATGGTCAACTCTCCCACTAGAAGGTGGAAGGTGTGAGTAGTCTTTGACCACCGCTCGACCAGGGCAGTGAGAGCGGGATGTGATAGGTGGGGCATATGCGCTGGCAAAACTCGAGCAAGATCACCAAACCCACTCGTGTGAATGGTGACCCGAAGCTCCAAGTCTCCGGCTGTGCGGCTCCACCATAGTCCCATGGCCCTTATACCAGAAAAGTTAGTATGGGTCTGCGGTTGCAAAAGATAAACAAAAAGACAAAGATAAATCACAAAGTCGGCTAAAAAATCCTTATCCTTTTTAGCATAAACGCATTTTCTTAAGTATGCATGTTTTCAGAAATAGTAAACCGGGTTGAGATCGCGCACAGATTTCTTTTTCAGTGAGGCAGAGGTTGTTTCTATCTCTGCTTATGCGATGTCGTTAACGACATTGGGTAAGGTCGTTAACGACATTACAATGCGATTTCAATCCCCAAAAATCCAAATTTTTGCATTTTAATCCCCCTCATCGGGTTCCAAATCATCCTAAACTATGTATAATCAACATATAGAGCCTAATCATGCATCAATTTCATCTAAATCATGCAATTTTCACGAACCTAAAACTTAGGTTTTCAAATTAAAATATGGAATAAACTCCGAAATTTCGGGTTACCTGGACTACTGAGGTATGTTCCCCAAGCCTAGAGCAGAGAGTAGTGATTGGAGAATTGATTGAAAAGCCAACAAAATTATCTCCCCGCTCGAAACAAAAAGCTTTCTCCACGGAGCACCGTTTGAACCCCGGGATGTCGGGATTAGCGTTAAGGGAGGAAGAGGGAATGACTCTCGGATTGCGAGACTTGATCTTGCACAACATCTTTGTGGGAGAACCGGAGAAAATTTCAATTTTTTTGGAGAAAAAGGGTGTTTTCGGATGAATTGAAGAGAAGGGGAAAAGTTAGGTTTTATTTCAAAACTTGGAAACGCGATGTCGTTAATGACATTGACAAAGTCATTAAAGACATCATCAATGTCGTTAATGACATTATTAATGTCGTTAACGACATTGACTTTTGGCCCAGCCTAATTATTTTACTTTTCAGCCTAAATTCATTTTAACCCTTTTAAAATTCATTTTACAGTGTATTTTAACTTCGGAAAAGTCACTAAAAACACTTAGGCATCTTCGGGGACCTCATAAACGGTTCTGAAACTCATGTACGTGACCCGAGTTAATTTATACACAATCATATTTTAATTCTTGATTAAAGGGGTGAAAAGTTTTGGCTTCCAATAATCTCAATCAAGAAATTAAAACATACATTCATCACTTGCATTTTCTCTAAACTTTCTGACTTTTTACAATCAACGAACTTTCTACAGTTCGAAAATATCCTGACTTTTTATAGTCAACTGAACTTTTTACAGTTCAAAATTTCTAACTTTTTATAGTCAACGAACTTTCTATAATTTAAAACTCCAGACTTTTTACAATCAAATGAACTTTCTACAATTCACCATTTTCTAACTTTTCACAATCAACGAACTTTTTACGGTTCGAAACTTCTTGACTTTTTACAGTTAATGAACTTTTCACAATTCAAAATTCAAACTTTTTACAATTATTGGACTTTCTGCAATTCACCATATCCTGACTTTTTACAGTCAACCGAACCGTCTACAGTTCAAAATTTTCTAACTTTTTACAATCAACGAACTTTCTACAATTCGAAAACTTAGACTTGTTACAGTCAAATGAACTTTCTACAATGCACCATTTGCCAACTTTTTATGGTCAATGAACTTTTTACGGTTCGAAATTTCCTGACTTTTACAGTCAATGAACTTTTTACAGTTCAAAATTCGGACTTTTTACAATCAACGAACCTTCTTCAGTTCACCATTCTCAACTAGGAGAACGAGGGCACACAGTTAACGTTCTCTCCCCAACGGTTCTAGCGGTATCAACCAACCAAAGGTCAACCTTTCAAGGGTAATCATTGCTAAACGGGCAATTCACAAGGGGTATAGAGAGTCCAATCTTGGAAAAGACACCGCACTAAGATGAAAGCTTCCAGCCATCATCCCCAAAGAGTGCCAACCGTGACTGGGCAGGTATTATGTCTAAACCCCACTACTCTTTCAATCATGGGACCATATTGATCTCATATCAGCAGTGATCCCACGAGGGGTAGCCTGTGGGTATGGGATTTTAACTCCCGACTTGCGAGTTCGATAATGAAGCTGTAATTTTTCCCATGTTAGCTTTTTACATTTTGCAAGGTCTGGAATTCATCTGGAAATCATGTACTTTGTTTCTTTGGGCTTCCTATTCCTTCAAAAAGCCCATTTTAAAAAGAAAAAAAGCCCAAAACTTACCATGCAATGTCGTTAACGACATCGCAATGTCATTAACAACATTGCAATATCTTTAACGACATTACCAATATCGTTAACAACATTTTCAATGTCATTAACATAATTACATTGACAACAGAACCAAAATTGCACTTTGTGGACTTTTCAGCCAAAAAAATCAAATTTTTACCACTTGCTCGAATTTCATCATTGAAACACAGCTACCACACCCCACTAAAGACTTTGGATCCCCAACATTTGCATAGGGATGAGTAAATATCTTGAAAAAAGGGGAAGAAGAAAAATCAAACTTGGACTCCTCTTTTGGATTGAAGGGGGCTCTCTCTATTTAAGAGAGCTGGGTTCCAGCACATGAAGGGGAGGAACTTTTGAGTAGCAAAAGTCTTTTTTGATAATAAAAGAAAAGAAAAATAAGTTAAGTCTTGAATGTTTTCTTGGTTCTTAAGGTTCTAAGTGCATTTTGAAGGTTTTCATAATAAAATAACCATCTTTTAATAACTTTGAACTTGGATTTCTGTAACTTGAGGGTGTAAGTTCGTGGATAGGGCATAAACTTGGGTTATTTTGGGTCATTTAGGCAAAATTCGAGGTTTAGTTCACTTGTTTCGGAAAAGTGAGTTATATTGAGAGTTTAAGCAATCTTGAGGTTTGGAGCTCTTTTTGGAGGCATTTGGCACTAAGTTCTGGATCAATAGAACTTGGTTTAAGTGTCCATTATAAGTATTTTCATTCATTTCATAAGTTTTCAATCTTTAAATCCGATTTCGGTAATTTTCTGAATTTTTAGTTTTCAAAAGTCTAAATTCTAGAGACGAAGGACTTCTACTTCCTTTCTTCCTCTAGTTGAGACTCACATTCAGAGATTTCTGACTCTCTTAATGAAAACGTAACACTTACTCTTCATTTTTTGACAAAATCACAAACCAAACTAAAGAAACGAGGAGGACTTCCTGGGGATTTTCATGGACCGAGTGAAGTGTATTCACGGCAACAGGTAAGCCTCTTAGTTCCTAGAGTCATGCTTCACTTGTTTATATCATATGTATTTGTTTGTGTATGCAAAAATGTGAAAATCGGAATAAAATAGGAACTGCATGTATTCTTCCCATTCAATGTCGTTAACGACATTGCGATGTCGTTAAAGACATCACGATGTCGTTAACGAATTTGATGATGTCATTAACGATATTAGTGATATCGTTAACGACATCAATATCTAGGAAGAAAACATGCAGAATGTTTAGAAAATTTCCAGATTTTGATTCATATTCTGGAGGTCAATGGTGACCATTCAGGCTTGAAACCTGAGTTTTCGGTAACATGATGTGTATATGTGAAGATTTTATAAATTAGAGATCATCTCAAAGACAGGTTGCATGGTTAAAGTCGATATCCCGTCACCGGGATATTATTTTTATCAACGTTAACGGTTTCCTCTTCAGAATGATTTTAACAACTTCATGATTTACGTTTTCTGGACTTAGATTTATTTTAAGTCAGTATTATTATGAAGTGTGTTAGGAAACCCCGACAAAGGGAACCAAAGTGCCCGGATAACCGACCAGGAAATATTCGTATGTTACATTTTCACTAAAAAAATGGTTAAATAAACTTATGTGTATAAAAAGAACCTTTTTTATGAAAAAGAAATTCCAAACTCCTTCGACAATTTAAATCAGAACACTCGGGTCTCGTAAATATAAAAATGAACATACTTGTAACTATCTATGATGTGCCATATTTGTACTAACCTTTGTGGATGCAGGTAGTTTAGGGTAGATGAATGTTAGGATTCAATTTCCTTCGGGTACCCCTTTTCATTTTAAAATCAAATGTAATATTTGTTAGACACCGATGTATTTTAGGCGATTGTATTCCCTAGATTATCAATGTATTTAGGAAATTTGTTAAACCCCCAAACCAATGATGTAATTAATCTCCCCGTAGAATAGGCGCATTTAATTTCCTACATGTTTACTTTCCGCAATTTACTTATTGTATTATGCATGTGTGATAAACTATAAACCGAAAATATCTAGTTTAGTTCAAATATTACAAATGTAGTTTCTATCATAGTGTAATTTAACTCAAATGACAATGAAATTGATAACTCATCTTGGACCTGAATCTCTATTTTATGGTATGGATTAAGTAAACAGATCTAAGCTATACCAAATTTTCCTAGAAGAGCTGATCCAGGTGGCGACTCTGTAACATAGACTAGGGATCCTGATCTCGAGTCTTTTAAGCTTGAAAAATATTTTTTCAAACAACTTTTTACCTCAAGCAGCACATCATTTCGAAGTGTTGCTCCTTTCAAAACCCCACGCCCCATCTCACAGAGCTGGTGCCCCGCGGCGTCCGCGTGGGTGAAATGTCGTCCGCTCATAACTTGCTATAGCAGGGGTCATGATAAGTGGCTATGGATGCTACCTACTAAGGAAAATTAGTTGGACCAAATTTCCCAAATTTAATTAGAAAGGGCTATTTGAATGTCGAGAAAATAGTAGGAATTATGAATTTAATTAAAGACCTTATATTAAATGCATGTACATATACTAATGTCTAAACAAATTCTATCTTATATCTAAGTTGAACAATGAATCCAAACATAAATCTTCACTCAATTCTTGACAACAAACTAGATGTTTCAAACTTTACTGATTGGTTCAAGGTGGTAAGGATAGTCCTCAGATCCGAAAGGATAACTTATGTTTTAGATGAACCCTTCTTTGATGACCCTGATGTTGAAACTGATCCCAATGAACATGAGGCATGGGAGAAGCACAGAAAGGATCGTGAAATAGCAGCATGTATAATGTTGGCAACCATAAATTTTATGAACAAGATCGAGGCCACACTACCCGAGTTGGTCAACATGCTGAAAACGGTAGAGCCTAAGATTCAAAAGAATCCAAAGGCTTTACTTCTAGTTGAGAAAACCAAACCTTCCAAGGGTGGGTCCCATTTTGGAAAGGGTTTGAATGCTAAGAAAAAAATTGGTAAGAAGAAGAAAAGTAAGAAAGGCATTGCAAATGTCTGCTTCTGATGTGGCAAGGCCGGCCATTATTAGAATGATTGTAAGGTTTAGATTTCTGCACAAGTGAAGAAGAAGCCAAGTGAGGCATCTACTTCAGGTATGTTCATGATAGAGAGTTTCTCTACAGTTCCCTATGAGTCTACTTGGGTATTGGATACTAGTTGTGGTACTCATATCTGTACTTCTATGCAGGGATTGTGGAACAGTAGAAGGCTTGTAAAGAGGGAAATGGACTTAAGAGTTGGAAATGGAGCACGTGTTGCTGCAAAAGCTGTAGGGACATATAGCCTTCGTTTGCCTAGTGGCCTAGTTTTAGTTTTGAATAATTGCCATTATATTCCTACTATCACTGAAAATATTATTTCTGTTACGCATTTAACAATAAAGGGATTTGAAATTTTATTTCTAATAATAATTATAATTCGACATGATAATGTTCTTTATGCTTATGGAATATCTATTGATGGCATTTATGTTATAGATACTACAAATGAAATTCTAAATATGAACATTGTTAAGAAATCAAGATTAGATAATGAGATATCCTCATACTTATAGCATTGCCATCTAGGCCATATAAACGAAACTTGCTTAACTAAGTTACCCAAATGTGGTGACATGGCCTAATGGAATGGGAATCCTATGGGGCATACGAATCTTGTTTAGAGGGGAAGATGACGAAGAGACCTTTCAAAGGAAAGGGTCAGCGTGCCACTAATGCCTTGGAAATAATACATTATGATGTATGTGGTCTAATGAGTGTTAAGACACATGAGGGTTTTGTCTACTTCATAACCTTTATTGATGATTATTCATGATATGGTTATCTGTACCTTATGATGCACAAGTTTGAGAGTTATGAGAAATTTAAAGAGTTCAAAATCTAAGTAGAGAAACAGCTTGGGAAAAGTATCAGGACCCTTCGATCCAATCAAGGTGGTGAATACTTAAGCCATGAGTTTCAGGATTATCTAAGGGATAATGGTATTTTATCCCAATGGACACCTCCTTATACACCCCAACAAAATGGAGTGTTAGAAAGGAGGAATCGAACCCTACTCGATATGGTTCGATCCATGATGAGCCAAGCAGAACTCAGCATATCCTTTTAGGGTTATACACTTGAGAGTGTAGTTTATATTCTAAACAGAGTGCCCTTTAAATCAGTTGATCAAACACCATATGAATTGTGCTATGGTAGGAAACCAACTGTTTCTCACCTAAGAGTTTGGAGATGTCCTACTTACGTAAAGAGGATAAGTTCAGGTAAGTTGGGTGTTAAGTCTGACAAGTGTTTGTTTGTAGGTTACCTTAAGGAGACTATGGGTTATATCTTTTATGATCCCAAGGAACAAAAAGTCCTTGTTTTCATAAATGATCAATTCCTCGAGAAGGAGCACATACTTGCAAAAGCTAGTGGGAGCAATCTTGAGTTAAGCACTCAATAAGATTAAATATACAATCTACTGCTTATTCCTACACCTGTTACACAAGAAAGTGTAAGCATGGAACACCTATTATAACACCGATATTGCATAGGTTAGTTTGGGCTCCAATCGCTCCTAAGCGATACAAGTTTGTCATCACTGATGATAAACATCTCTTCCTTATGGAAGATGATGAGCCCAAGACTTACAAGGAGGCAATGGAAGGCTCAGAGTCTGACAAATGGTTTGTAGCTATGAGGTCAGCGGTGGACTCCATGTACAAAAATCAAGTCTGGAGCTTGATTGATGCTCCAACCAAGATTAAGGTCGTAGGATGCAAGTGGGTTTTCAAGAAGAAAACTGACTTGGACAGTAATGTAATTACCTATAAAGTAAGGTTGGTTGCAAAAGGTTGCAATTAAGAAGAAGGCATTGACTATGATGAAACCTTTTCACCTATGGCCATGCTAAAGTCTATCAAGATACTCATTGACATCATCGCTCATTAAGATTATGAGATTTAGCATATGGATATGAAAACAACATTCCTTAATGGGAATCTGGACATGGATGTGTATATAGAACAACCCGAGGGTTTTACATCTAAGGATGGCTTGAAAGTATGTAAGTTGTAGAAGTACATTTATGGACTTAAGCAAGCATCAAGGATTTGGAATATTAGGTTTGACGAGACAATCCGAGAAATTGGTTTTGTGTCAAACGATAATGAGCTCTATGTATATAGGAAGGCTAGTGGGAGTGTGATTGTTTTCCTTGTATTATATGTCAATGACATATTGCTAATAGGAAATGATGTTCCTTTTCTTCAAACAGTTAAGTCATGGTTGTCAAAGAAGTTTTCCATGAAAGACCTTGGAGAAGTAGCTTTTATACTTGGTATAAAGACATACCAAGATAGATCTTGAAAGCTGCTAGGTCTTTCACAAAGTACATACATAGATAAGGTTTTGGCTAGATTTAACCTTGAGTAGTCAAGAAAGGGTTATCTCTCAATGTCTCACTAGATTAACCTTTCTAAATCTGAGTGCCTGATAACATAAGAGGAGAGACTACGCATGAATGGAATACCCAATGCCTCAGTGATAGGATCCATCATGTATGCTATGGTATGCACTCGGCCTGACGTCTCACATGCATTGAGCGTCACGAGCAGATTTCAATCTAACCAAGGTGAGAAGCACTGGATGGCCATTAAAACTATCCTTAAATACTTACGTAGGAATAAGGATATGTTTTTAGTATATTGAGAAGGTAATCTCTCTGTGAAGGGAAACACTGACGCGAGTTTTCAGTTTGACAGGTATGATTATAAGTCCTAGTCAGGATATATGTTTATGACAAATAGAGGGGTAATTGTTTGGAAGAGTTTCAAATAGGATACGACTACCGATTCAACAACAGAATTTGAGTATATAGTTGCTTCAGAAGTAGCTAAGCAAGATTTTTGGCTAAAGGGATTTATTGGTGATCTTAGTGTGATGTCCGACGTTGTAAATCTAATAGTGGCCTATTGTGATAACAATGGGGCTATTACTCAAGCAAAAGAACCATAGTCTTATTAAAGAAATGAACATGTGCTCAGAAAATACCATCTCATGCAAGAGATAGTAGCTAGTAAAGATATAAACATAGAATACATCCCAAAGGATCAGAATCTCGCAAATGGGCTAACAAAGCCATTGACTCAGGTTAAACATGACCAACATGTTAACAAGTATGGCATGAAGCAAATGGGCATTTGGCTCTAATTTATGTGGGAGATTGTTACACATAATGTATACCCCAGTGGAAATTTGGGCAATATATCTTAATTAGTTATAATGTACAAACGGTTTCAGATTATTATTACTAATAATTGAGGCATCTTTGTTATTTATCAATTCTCGTTGGTATCATATATATGTGTAATATATATGCGCATTTATAAGTTAAAGTCCATGACTACTACATAGCGTAAAAGTGCGAGGACATAGTGGAAGCTATGTGGTGTGAGAACTGCCCATACGTGTTAATATGAATAGTCTAAATATCCCTAGTCATAATTTTATTGAGACTGGTCATCAATGAAGAAGATAGACTAGCATGTGTAGGCTTACTCCTTGAATTAAATCTAAGAAGCCGATCTCACGAGCTGAAGGTGGTACCTTGAGTTAACACATGAATTTATTCGGGTAATACATTAGAGACCGCTATGAGATAGACACTCAGAAATAACTATATCCATGTGTTCATGTCTTATTGCAATAGCAGTACAAGTATCCTTAGACCTAAGATAGTGGTTACCTTATGTAGGAGTTGCTATACTTTGGGTCATACTTATTCATACCTTGGTGATCAGGATGACACGTTGACAATGGGTATAGTGATGATCACATTTTAGTAAGTTGAGTAGTCAGGATGGGATCCATCGCTCCTGATATAGTGATAAGATGAGAGATGTAGCTTAGGGCCCCTTGTTGAAGAACACACTCAAAAACCTCTGATCAGGGTATAAGATTGATAAAATGGGTGTCTAGTCAATATTGATACATTATGGCGAGTGGTGTTCTTCGTGAACAAGTCTAATTCTAGGATAGCTATGACTATTACATGATCCAACACTTAATCTGAGCTCAATAAACTGTATGGTACTTAACCTGATGGAGGAGTGTATTGTATTGGTTACTACTGCAAAACCGGATCAAGTCACATGCATGTGAAGTTTCAAGTATCGAGGGATCATACACCTTTGCTAGAAAGCCCATTTAATCATCAAGAGTTATCAGTTTCCATATCGGTCTAGAACACTGAGCCTAAAGATTCTCGGATTGGAAGCCAAGTTTAGGTTAACCTTTAGCGACTCTATAATTCGAGATCCTATAAGGTCACACACTTTGGGTCTTTATCGGACTAAGTAAAGAACCTATAGAATGGGTCTATGTCAAGAATGTTTGGTTCTCAAATTCGTTGGAAGAATTATTAATTGGTTGGACCAAATTAATAATTAATGGGAATAGAAGAGAAAATAGGGAAAATTGCAGGAAGCGAAGCAAGGGAATTTTTTCCATTACGAGTAGGCCCTAAACTAATACGGGATGTTCAGAGTGGGGCCTACATGGTTGTCCCATGAGCTGAAAAGCTCTCGGGATAAGCTTGCGCGCTAGCAGGCTGCAAGCTCACAAGCGCTACCTATAGCAACACTTGCATGGGCCTGCCGCGCAAGCCCGTTAGGGCTTGCCTTGTAGAGGCAGTGCTTGGGTCAGCCAGTGGGTCCAAGGGACCTTTACGGATGACCTAGTGGGATGGGAATATTCACATCCCACATTTTATTTGAGGGGGAGTCTACAACTCCCCCTCTCCCTATAAATAGGCCTCCCCCTCTCTCATTATTCCACACTTCAGCTCAGCCTTTCTCTCTGAGTTCGACATCTCTTTCTTCGGGAGTTGTGCAAGATCCTCCATGAGTTTCTCCAAGTGATAAAGAATTCTTTAGAAGGCCATTTCTATTATAAAGTGAGGCTTCTTAGTTTATATTTTCTAGTTAGTCTTCGAGCGGTCTAGTAGCTGCTATCTACCAACAGGTTTTTCCTCAAAGGGGTTTTGGTCGGTGAAGATCTATGTGGATCAATCATAGAGGATATCTTAGTTTAGAGGCTTGTTCTATTAGAGTTATGCCAAATTGCTCTAATAGAATGCCGCATCCAAAGAGAAAGAGAAGCAAGCATCAACTGGTAATGTTTTAAACTTAGATGCTAGGTTTCTTTTATATGTTTTATAAACCTATTGGCATTTTGGAACGTCTCAACTTAGATTATATCAATCATGGCATGCTTTGGAGATCTAGGTTAATTTTAAGTTTTGAAATTCCACCTTGCAATGTTGCATGTTCAATTACATTCTTGATTAACCAGCAACTTGATGATTCACACTTTGAGTCATGCTAGGGGACATTCAAAGACTATAAAAGGACCATTTGGGTCACCACACAGAGGTACATATTATAAACACTTAAAAACTCCTTGCCTCCGCTCTTAAATCCTTCTAACTTAAGCATCGAAGAGGCTACGCCCCCATAGTAAAGGTTTCTGTCTTGAAGGAACCATTAGCCCACATCAAAGAGGAACATTTAGAGTCAACTTCAGTTAGAGAGTTAGCACATGGAACCATGTTCCAGACTAATTCTTCATTGGTGCGGTGAGTGTGGATTGAATTTACTATCTCAGGCAAGAATTTCGGTTCACACTGCATGAACATTTCGACGACCGGAATATTTAAATTTTCATTAAATTCTCAATGGTCGACGATGAGACAAAGAACGATCCTCCCACCAGGGGAGCGACCTCTACAGTATCATCGCCGCCTATGATGACTAGTGGCCTATATAATGGTGGATTCATCGAAGGAGACAACCCTCTCCTTCAGTTGCAGTGAAAGTACAAAATAGCTCCATAAGAGCTAGAAGTGTACCTATAATTGATAGTTGATACATATATTTCTTCAAGCATCCTTTACGACTATCTAAGTAAAGCCGTATTAATCGTATCCAAGAATCTTTTATATACCATCTTTTGACAAATACACAGGAAAGAATGACCCGAACTACCATGCGGCCAATTTCAAAAATTGAATGATAATGGTGGGGCCACCGAGGCTTATATATGTAGATATTTTTCAGCCACATTAGGTGGGCTAGCACCATGATGGTTCAACTCCCTTCCCCCTTATTCCGTAGGTAGTTGGGACAAACTCAGTGATGCATTTTGTAAACATTTTCTAGGATCTACCCTAGCCAGATTGGTAACAAGGAGTCTTCATGAAGTTGTGCAAGGCCCAGAAGAAAAGCCTTCATGAATATTACAATTGCTTCAATGAGGTATGCTTGGAGGTACGAGACTTAGATTTCAACACCATCAAAGAGGCAATGTTGAAAGGAACAAGAAGTAGAGATCTCAGGAATGCAATCCTGACAAGACATCCTAAAAGCCTACAACAAATGCTGGGCATGGATAAAGATTTGATCCCAGCAGATGAAATGAATTTCAATCGAAGGATAGAAGGCTGGGGAAAGGAAACAAAGAGAGATGACAGACCTAGATTCAATGACAGAAGAAGAAAAGGTTGAAGCAGATCGAGCAGAGGTGAATACCATGATCGGGTTGAGGACCGCCCAAGGTTGAACGCATCTTTGAGCTAGATACTAGCGGCTATTAAAAAGACCCCAAAGAAAAACATTCATTTCCCTAAAATCCTTGAAGCAGTATACCTAGGGTGGGATTTAAATGAGTACTGCGAATACCACAAGGTTAAAGGTCATCACACAGATGATTGCAGATCACTGGCTGACATAGTACATGAGCTGATTAAAGTAGGTAAATTCAATTAGTTTGTAAAAGGAATCACGAGAAGACATGAGAAAAAAGATGGGAGCAAAGATGATAGAGAGGATGACTTGAACAAGAAATCAAGTGGCATGAAAGGAATTATCATGGTGATTGCAGGTGGACCAGAGTTTGAGTCACTTAATAAGAAAGCAAGAAGCTCATCTATTAAAAAATTGAACATTGATGATGAGGCAGAATTCCTTAAACCATTTAGGAAAAACTCGTTAGTTGAAAATAGCATGATGACCCCATCATTGTCAAAGAAAAGGTGGAAAACATCACACTAAGAAGGATCCTCCTAGATATGGGTAGCTTAGTAAACATCATCACCAAGAGCGTTGCTGAAAAATTGGGAATACATCACTCCCGAATCTAGGCAGGCTACTCGCTGCTCATTTGACTAAGCAGCCAACACAAACAATCTCTGGGCGAGGTCACGCTAGAGGTAGAAATGGGAAGTCTCAAACACAAATTTCACAAAAAAGTAGGATTCACGATTACCGACATCTCTGTGGGATTCAACATCATATTGGGCAGACCATTTCAAACCGAAACCCGGATGCTCATCTCTCTGATGGACTTGGTATTTTCATACCAACCATTAAAGGAGCTGCGATTATAGTAGGTAACCCACAAGTGGCATAAGAAGCATACAAGTCAGATCAATACTGAAAAGATCGAGGTGGTCGAAGAATTGGAAGAACTTAAGGTTGGGCCAAAATGCTCACTTTAGATTGGAGAAAACCTTAGCAATGATGCAAAGGAGGAAATAATATGCGCGCTCATAGACCAACAACATGTGTTCTCATTATCCTCCAAAGATGTGGTAGGTGCAAAGCCTTAAGTGATGCAACATAAGCTGAGTCTGAATCCTCACGCTGACTTGGTCATCCAAAAAAAGAGGAAACATGCGCTTGAAAGATAGAATGACATTGAAGAAAAAGTGGATAAAATTTTAAAGGCAAGACATATCAGAGAGGTCGAGTACCCGAGTTGGCTATCTAACGCAGTGCTTGTGAAGAAACCTAGTGGAGCCTACAGAATGTGTGTAAACTTCACCGACCTAAACAAAGTTGCTCCTGAAGATAGCTACCACTTCCAAGCATCGATCAATTAGCAGATGCAACAGCGGGCTATGTAGTTTACTTATTGTTAGATGCCAAATGCAGGTATAACTAGATACCCATGCATCCTGTTGATGAAGAAAAAACATCCTTCATAACCCACAAGGGCACATACTGCTACACCGTTATACCCTTCGACCTGATGAACAAGGGAGCAATCTATCAAAGGTTGGTCAATGAAATATTCAAAAGTGAGATAAGCAAATCTGTAGAAGTTTATGTGGATGACATGATTATTAAGAGCAATGATGAGGCTTCCCACGTAGAAGATATCAGGAAGGTTTTTAAGGTGTTGCAAGAGTAGCACCTAAAACTCAACCTTGAAAAATGCACATTTGGTGTAAAGGGAGGAAAATTTCTAGGATTTATGATCTCACGGTGAAGGATCGATGCAAACCTAGAAAAAATTAAGGCGATCCTAAAAATGGAACCACCTCGAACTTTGAATGAAGTACAACGGTTGAATGCCAGAGTCAATGCTTTGGGAAGGATCATTTCTTTCTTTGACAAAAGATGCATGCCCTTCTACAAAGCCATGAATAAGGACATGGATTTCAAATGGGACCAACCCTACCAACAAGCATTCTAGGAATTGAAGAAGTTCCTAGGGAAGCCACCACTTTTGAGCATGCCCTAGGTGGGAGATGTGCTCTACATGTATTTAGCCGCCATTAAAGAGGTGGTAGGAATGGTTCTGATTAGATCAGAGGGACAAGATGAGTTCCCAATATACTACACCAACAAGGCCTTGAGAAATGCGAAGCTCAGCTACCCTAGGTTCAAGAAACTTTCCCTCGCATTGATATCCGCTTCCACATGGCTCAGGCCATATTTGCAAGCCCACATTGTGGTAGTGAGGAGCAACTTCCCACTCAAAAAAGTCCTATAATGATAAGAGATATCTAGAAGATTATCCTAGTGGGCCATCAGACTAGGGGAGCATGATATAAGATTTGAAAATAGAAGTGCTATGAAAGCACAAGTTCTAGAAGATTTTACTGTAAAATTTGCAGGACTCGAGCCTGTTAAAGAAGTCAACATTGAAGAATGGGAAATCCTGGAGGATGGAGCATCATCTAACGAGGTAGCTAGAGTCCGTGTTTATATTAGAAGCCCTGAGAAAATTTAATTCTCTTACGCCGCTAAGTTGGCTTTCCCACCTCCAGTAACGCAACAGAGTATGAGGCGGTCATCAAAGGACTAGAATTAGCCCAAGGAATATCACCCGATCGACTGCTACTCAAAAGCGACTTGAGGTTGGTAGCAAACCAAATCAACCAAAATTTCAAGATAAAATACACAAAAATGGACAAGCATCTCACCAAGGTAAGAAAATTGGGGGAGAAACTAGAGTCGGAAGGGATCATTTGGAAGATCGATTATATATCCAAGAAAGAAAACCAGAAAGCGGATGAATTAGCCAAGATAGCTTCTAGCAAAGACGAGTGGAGAAACCTCATGTGCCTGTACGAGGTAATTACTCACTCAAACAACGAGGTCGATATGAATCTGTTAAGAGAACAACAGGATCTAGGCTGGATGAAATTCATTTACGAATACATGGCCACCAATCGGCTGCTAGAAGATAAGATAAAAGCCACCAAAATAGTAAGGAAAGCAATGCGATTTTCCTTATTGAATGGAGAGCTTTATAGAAAATCATGCTCCAACATTTGGAAAAAATGTGAACAGTTTAAGGAGCCAAAATCTTGCAAGAACTCCATGAAGGAGACTGTGGCTCGCACCAGGCAGATGTGAAATTAGTGACAAGGGCCAGCCTAGCTAGTTTCTATTAGGAGTTCATGAACCTTGATGTCGAGAGATACGTCATAACCTACCATCAATGCCAAATTCAAGCATAAAAATCCCATATGCCTCATGCGGTTAAATGCCCTCTGCTAACCTCCTGGCCATTCGTAACATGGGCCCTTGCTAGAAGTAAGTGGTCAAAGAAAGTGGATCTTGGTTTCCATCAATCATTTCTCTAAGTGGGTTGAGGCGGTCTCACTAATTAGCATGACACTAGAAAGAATTTTGGATTTCATTAAGAAAAACATCATTGCACGCTTTGTAGTGCCTCACCGAATCATCTCTCACAATGGCACTCATATCAGATCTAGCAAATTCCAAGAATTTTGCAAAGAGTTAAAGATTGAAAACCACTTCAGCTTGGTGGTCCATCCTCAAACCAACGGCCAGACCAAAATCACAAATAAAGCACTTGGCCAAGGAATAAAGAAGAGGGTTATGGAAAGGAAAGGAGTCTAGCTGGAGGAGCTAATTAATCTCCTATGGGCATATCGAACGACCCCACCTCTACCGGGGAGATGCCATTCTCAATGCTTTATGGGTTAGAGGTGGTTTTACCCATTGAAATAATTTCACCCTCCGACCAAGTGGCAACCTACACATAGAAAGAAAATGAAATCAACATGAGATACCACTTGGACGGCTTATAAGAGAAGGAAGCGTGAATGAGCCTTGACCTCAAGGTTTTGACTCTACTAATTCTGAGGGTTTTTATTCTATAAAGATGCCAAAAACCTTGTTCCCCACTCTTCTACCGATAAGTTAAAAGTTCAAAATACAAATAGTTATTGTCAATACCGCTTATCAAAATAGAAAAATGGTGACCACTACAAGTATACAGTTTTGATGTAGTTTTAAAAGATATCAACCCCATAGGGAAGGAATTCGGTTCTTAAGACCAACTAGAGTTACGGGTAAATGAAAATAGGTAATTTTGATTGGAGGATTGGATATTTGAATGATAGACTGATGAATAGATAGATGTATGAACAGACTAGAGAAGATGAAAAATATATAGATATTCCCTAAAAACAAGTTTAATAGAGAAAAACATGCAAAATCATCAAGAATATTTCATACACTAAATAACTTCAACAAATAAGGTTCTAGATGCCCCAATATTCAATAATTCACCGCAGAGCAACACATGAGATGACTTTTCTAAGTCTAGGGTAAACGAATTATGACACTTATAAGAACCTAGATAACAATTTTACTATTCTTAGGATGGGTCGCTCTCACATAGCCATATTTAGCAAGTTACCATTCTAAAAATGTTGGCTCACTAAACATCGTTATAATCATAGATCCAGTGATTATACACAATCTTGTTAACCCCAAAATCACTCTTAAAGTTAACTCGAAAGCATATAACTTGATTAATATAAATGACACAAGATGAAATACTCGTTATGACACATAGACATATCATAAACTTCAAAATAGAAAGTATAAGCAGAAAACAAAGTAAAGTTGTAAGGTATGCAAGTGAAAGATAAAGTTAATCAAACCGTATCCACTCTTTAATAGTGATCGAAATAAGAAATGAATCACTTATACATTTTTCTCCCTAAGACTTTGAACGTAGCGAAATCTATATCATTTCTACTCTTTATCTATGCATACACATCTAACATGTATCATGCCATGCACCACATAACCCACACATGAAATTGGTTGATTGAATCCTCTATTTATAGAGTGTGAAAGGTTGTGTCTAGACCTGTTCGTCGGGCGGGCCGAGCCAGGTTTGGGCCGGGCTTGGCGGGCTTTTTATAAAAAATGTTAACCCAAGCCCATACTTTAGAACTTCCGGGTTTTCAAGGTAATTCCCAAGCCCAGCTCGGGCCCGTGAATATTTTTTTTATTAAAAATTCTTTTATTAAATTAAATAAAAAAATATAGAATAAACTAAAATATATTTAAACTTTAAATATAATTGCATTGTTTGCTTAAAATCTTTAATATTTGGTAAAATTTATTATAATGAAGTAAAGTAATTTAATAATATAAAATATAAAATTTTATAATAATTATAAATTTAATGTATAAAAATATAATAAATAAATAAAATTATTCGTAGGGCCAAGCTCGGGCCGGGCTTGGGTATTTATACAAAAACCAAGCCCGACCCATAAAACTCCAGGCTTTGACGGGTTCAGGCTAGGGCCGAGGTTTTAAAAAAAATAAGTACCCAAGCCTGGCCCATTGAAGCGGGCTCAGGCCGGGCCCCGGTGGGTAGCCCGGCCCATGAACAGGTCTAGTTACGTCTATCCAAATGAAGAGTTATGTCTATTGGTGAAGAGTTGCATCCCTTCATTGAAATTGGATGCAAAGTATTAGCTTTATCCACAATGGAAAGACACCTATTCATGATTGGTTGACTTCCAAAAGGTGTCTTTTCATCTGGTAGTTGATGGCTACTGATAGCAGTTGATCGTTGTTATCTGGCGGTTGGTAGTTGATAAGAGATAACAAATAACCATCACAAGTCACGACCGCGAATCCCATGTCCCGGTCATAAATATTGGTTAGCAGTTTTCTGTTTATGAAGAGTGACAAGTCGCGACCTCGAATAGGTGTTACGACTATGAAATGTCATTTCTTCATGATTCTTCTTTGCAACTTTGCCGATCTTTGACAACTTCGATCCTAAGACAAATCTTTGTGTTCCGCACATCTTTTTGCACCTTTTTCATTCTATTTCCATAAAATTCTATCTTTGATCATTTTACTCCCAAGATTTACCTAGTTTCTGTATTCGCATAAAAAACAACTACATACCATGTGAAATCTTTTATATGAAGTATAAAATGAAAAAAAACCATATTGTTTTATGATTGAAAATGTTATGATAATAAGTGTAAATATACACTTATCAATCAAATACCCCACCTGGCCAGAAAACATCATCCGGTTACAAAGAAGGATAGGAAAGTCCAAGTGTGTGTAGATTCTTGAGATTTGAACAAGGCCTCACCAAAAGATAACTTTCCTCTGCCTCGCATAGACATTCTAGTTGACAGTGCTGCTCGAGCCACTATGTACTCATTCATGGATGGCTTCTCTGGGTACAATTAGAT